>CATIWM010444587.1:0-12784 GCA_949671775.1 Mallotus repandus
ATAGTAAACTATTGACATAAAAATAGCTTAATTCTCTTGAATTTATCTATCAAAGAATAATTAAAAAAAAACAGTTTTAAACATTCATTAAAACTATGTAAATCAAAATCAATGTTATATATATATATATATGATGCCTCTCATGCATCAATAAAAAATCAAATGAATAAACAAAACAAATATACAAAAAGAAAATAAATAAAAATTAATTAAATAAAATTGTTTTAGTAGAGAGAAAATGTGTATACTAATCAATAAAATCGCTTCAAATCTCATAAATTCAACTCCAAAAACATTCGCTTTCACATAAAAAATTTTAGCTCAAATCTTCTTCTTGTTAATACTTAAAGAGATGAAGAGAGGCAGAATTCAATCAATATTAAATATAATATTCTTCATTTGTTTAGAAATTGGAGAATTTTAACTTGCCTGCACTCCATCAATGATACAACGATCGCCAAGACCGAGTGATGAACACATTAACAATAACTCTGCATGTCACAGTTGACATACATTTGCAAAGAAAGAAAAGGTATCTACATAGAAAAATAGATATATAAGGCATGGATCAATTAGTGAACAATATTCCTCTCTTCAAATCATATTAGGGCGACAAAAGAAGAAGAGAAAAGAAGGTATCAACGATGATTAGGGTGAGAAGAAGCAAGTGTTTACATCGAAAAAAACAATACGGTTCAATGGGAAAAAATAGGGTTATAGAAGAAAATGTTTTTTTAATATTTAATTCTAATAATTTAAATATTTTTAATAGAAAAATATTGTAAATTTTTAAAATTTAATATATAAACGTTTAGAGCTGAATACTGAATTATGAGGAGGGGTACATGTCAAAGTTTAAACTGAATGACTTTGGAACTCAGCATTTAATATATATATATATATATATATATATATATATATTTTTTTTTTTTTTTGTAGTCTTACTTATATTAAATAAAATTAGTCAATATTTATTGAATTTTAGATACTAATAATTGAAAAAAAAAAAATCACTTTAAAAGAAAAGTCTACACTTTAAAAGAAAAATGTACAGATGGGTACCACCTACGTAAATAATTCTTCTTGTTGAAGTAAATGTTGAACTGTGATATATTTTTAAAATATTTTAAAATTAGAGTAAATTACAATTTGCCCCTTATATTTTGGTCTAATATATTATTTCATTTCTAATATTTGAAAAATATTAATTCATCTCTGATATTTGTAAATTTGTATACTATTTCATCCCTGACAGAGGACTAATGAGTGTTGACTATTACAAATATCAGGGATGAATAAATATTTTTTAAATGTCTGGGATAAAATAGTGTATTGGGCCAAAACACATGAGGTAAATATCAGTTTACCCTTAAAATTATTAGGTGACAATTTGTAGAAATAGAAATAAAAATATTTTAAAATAAATTATAAAGTTATGTGACCACTTATTAAATCCAAAAATAAAGTTAGTTAAATTCGTGGAAATTTTTGAATTTAAAGAAAGGTAAATTACAAAAAAAATTCACGACCTTTAACGCTTTTTATAATTTCGATATATCTTTTTAATTTTGGCAATGTCATTCACCAATTTTTTAATTTTTGCAATTCAATACACCAGTTGAAAATCTGATGAAATTTTATTGACGTGGACACCGGAAAAATCTGAGTCAATCCAAGTAAATGCCACATCAAAATGCACCGTTTTGACTATTTGCAAAAAATATATGACCTTTGACATTTTTTTTTCAATTTAAACACGACCTATTGATTTTGACAAATTAATACATTTTTTTATTTTTTATTTAATTTATATTTTTCAAGTGATGCATGTAAAGCAAATATTTAGTAATGAAAATTTAAAATTAATTTTTCTAATTAAATGAAATATAAATTTTATTGCTTATTTTTATATGATAAACATTCAAATGGATATATATTTAGTTATTTTAGATTAAATTATTATTTGATAATTTTTAAAAATATTTAAATATTTAATTTAATCAAATTGTATTGTATTATTTAAATTGATTTACATATTAAGTAAATTTTATAATCAAATTATACATAAAATAATTAATAATATATACATTTCTGTTGAAATCAAATCTTAATTTTTCTTTTATTGATGAATTTGTAGTAATCAATTAATTTTAGTTTTAATTAATATTTTAATTTTTTATTTTTTATTAATAAATTTTAATTAAGTTCATTACTTAAATATTTACTTTCCATGCATCAATTGAAAAATATAAACTTAATTAATTAATCAAAAAATAAAATTAAAAATATTAATAAAAATTCAAATTAATTAATTAATTAATCAAAAATATAAAATTAATTAAATAATAAAAAAATATTAATTAAAAATAAAATTAATTAATTACTATGAATTCATCAATAAAAAAAATTAAAATTTAATTTCAACAAGACGTATATATCATCAATTATTTTATATATAATTTAATTATAAAATTTACTTAATATGCAAATCAATTTAAATAATAAAATAAAATTTGATTTACTTAATTTTATATCAATTTGAATGTATCAATTAAATGTTCATTACATAAAAACAAACAATAAAATTTATATTTTATTTATTTAGAAAAATTAATTTTGAACTTTCATTACTTAAATATTTACTTTACATGCATCAATTAAAAAATATAAATTAAATAAAAATAAAAATTATGTATCAATTTGTCAAAATCAATAGGCTGTGTTTAACTTGTAAAAAATATCAAAGGTCATGTATTTTTTGCAAATAGTCAAAACGATGCGTTTTGACGTTACACTTACGTGAATCAACTCAGATTTTTCTAGTATTCACATCATCAAATTTTCATCGGATTTTTAACCACTATATTGAATTGTAAAACTTAAAAAGTTAACGAATGATATTATAAAAATTAAAAAGATATATCAAAATTATAAAAAGTGTTAAAAATGGTGAACTTTTTTTTAATTTATCCATTTTTATACCACATCAAATTCCATTTTCCAATGCATACGCTTTGTATTTTTCCCACAAAATCTTACAAACAGAAAAATATCTGAATTGTGGAACATTACCAGCCTATTATATCAATGGCAATTATCACGATTTACCATGTGGTAGAGAATGTACAGGTTAAGCTGGGATCTCCAGTTACATGGACAGAAAATTACATGCAGGACGTACGGATTTATACATTTGCTGAGTTGTGAACCTAGTCTGCATTTTTTTTTAACCATTTACAATTGATATTAATGCGTAGAAGTTGTACGATAAAGGCCTATAGAGTTAATGCAAGAAATCTGAGCGATTACAGAAACAATTGCTTGCGTCTCTTCTTATCAGGAGTAGCATGTACCTGAGCCTTCATTCCATATATCATCTGCTGAAAATTCTCGAAGGCCACAGAAACTGCATCGACCTGCATGACACCAATACATCAGTTGGATGTGAAAACTGCATTACTGATATTTAACAACGGTAATTAATGGATTCTTCTCGAACCAGCTCGGGCTTCTTAGCGTAAACCCTCACTATCTTGTCCTGGTAAGAAGCAGGCAGCAAGTTACTGATGAGATCTTTTCCTATTGAGAATTTCTCGTTGCTCTCATAATCCTGATAAAACAGAAGCTGTAAGAATCTTAGCATAAAAGCAAGGAATATCATCTCAAAAATGCCTAAACCATCTAGCTTTGCATGCATGAAGAAATGGACAGTGGTCATAGTACCTGGAAGAAATGGACGCTGTAAATGAAAATACATGCATGAAGAAAAGATCATTGTCAAATTAAAATTCCAGAAGCAAATTCATGAAAAAGAACAAAAAAAGTAAACAAGCAATACCCAGGGTTCTCCTCTCCATTTACCTTTCAAGAGGGTTGTTCATTCCTCGTGTCAAATCAATCTTAGTAATGCTCACTGCAACATCGTCTTCTTTCAGTGTGATATGATCAGTTTTCTGGTTATAACAATTATGCTTTCAGAAAATGTTTCTACCTCTCTTAGCAAAGTGAAGACTAATAATGTATCATTTCGGAACCTGAGAGCAAACAATGTCCCGTGGCGTGACGTCTTTGAAGTGCTCTAGCTTGTCTTTTGGAACAGAAAACTCGTTGCAGAACTGCCAAAACATAAAGCACATTATGTAGCTATTTTTTTGTAAGACCTTGTTGAGAAGCTATTTGAGATATATACTGCCAGCAGTTGAGTAATAACAAATAATTCTTTTTATGCTGCATTTGTTACCTGGTATAGGTCTCTTCTCCTAATCCGCTGGATCAGTTCTCTTGCTTCCTTGAGCTCTTCACTGGGATTAGATTCTATAACTTTCAGTATTGAGTCGTCTACCTGCACATTTTAGAAGGACAGTAGTGGTCCTCTTAAGACATAAAACTCAAAGAATAAGTTAATCGTATTTGTGCTAGAAACCTTCCAAAATTCAGATGGCTCATGAATTGAGGATGAAATCCCAAGATAATCATTTGCCTTTGACAATGCATCCACAACCATGAGTTCTATTGCCTGATAAATGAAACTGTCAGACCCATTCTGCTTACTAATTTGGTTAACGAAAATGCCTAATCTAAAGATATTTTTACCTTTACTTTTGCATGTGTGTAGACAGTTCGATGCATATCAGCACGAGTGGAAAATAACTTCTGGACTGTGAGATCTGACAATATCATCAAATACAAGTTAGCTAGTAAAGAGATACCACCAATTGAAATAAAAATAGAGTTTCAATAGATACTGACACTCCTTGGCACGGTAGCATATCTCATTATCTATAACATGCATTGTATCCATTAACCTGGACGATAGAATGGTAAAAAAGAAAGTCTATTACAGGATGCTTGTTTGATTAAGGGATACTATCATGAAGTACATAATATTATATCTAAACCCTCTGAACCATATTATTTATACCTCTGAAACTCAAAACTACACCCCAGACCACAAGCCCGGGAGTCACGAACAATGTAATCAAACCTGCAACCAAAATTGTATCGTCAACCTGCTTTAAAGCAAACCGAAGTAAACAAAATTGACAAAAAGTCAAATAACAGTGGAAAAAGAAATAGCAACGAACTTGTCCACATCTATCCCATTTCGACCATTTGCAACAATATCATAAAGGAATCCCTTTTCATTCACATTCTGCAGAGGAAGATAATTTTAATTTAGGCATATAGCAAGTAGATAATTGAGAATGAAAAGAGAAACAGACGACAAGAAAAGTAAAATTACTGTTCAGATGGATTACATTCTGAGAAGCATGTTCGGTGCCAGCAATTACCATCTCCTGCAAAGAGAACAGAGAAATATATCACATAAAAAATTGCAACTTATGAGATGCGGTCAATCGTGAGATAAAACAATCTGAGGTCACTGAGCGCATAAAGGCATTTGATTGTTTATAATAAATGTTAAAAATACTAATAAAGATTTTAAAAAAAAAAAGAAACAACCTTGGTTTTCTTTAGGCATTCAGGTTCTATGTCAATATAGTGCGTGTCCACAATAAAGTCTATCATTTTCAGAGACATCTCTTCATGAGACCTGGAAAATAGTACAACTAATAACTCAAAAAATAAAAAATAACACATATTCCAAATTAGAGCTAAGTTTCATGTATTAAGTTTCCCAGCATGTTCACGCAATTGAAAGAATGTTACCATTTAACTATTAACATTTGACGAGAATGATACAAACATATTATTATGCAAATAATTGATAGCCAACTTTATGCCATTGGTAAACGATATAACAAGAAGAATTTTAATAGCAATATGCACTGCAGAAGTATTCTTAGCTACTGGAATATAGTATCTGATCGTTCTCATTGCAGTTTTATCTGCTCTCCAAATTCTAACTAATATATAAAGTAATACTTTAAATATTTTCATGCCTGGAAACCCCAAAATAGTTCAAGCATTGATGATATTAGACACTGTATGCTGACTTGCGAATAGGACTTCTAAATGATGAAATAGAATATTAATTCATATCAATAATAAACAGCAAACAAAATAATCACTTGACATGCAAGACTAGCTGATGAACATAGCACATTTAAAGACATGCAAGACTAGCTGATGAACATCTTTTCCACTACACGTTAAATTGAATCAACATCTTTATGATGCTTTTAATAAGGCGGTCCTAACTTCTAAGGAATGGCCTTAAAAGAATTCTACTAAAGATGTACAAATTACCACTTAAGGCCATTGTGAACCCGGGGGAGAAATTCACGCTCAAACAAGTGGCTAAATGGCCCATGTCCAACATCATGTAATAGTCCTACACAGAGAATTGGAAAATGAATAAATTGGAAGAAACAATCAATTACCTAAAGCAATGCTACTATCAAGCACAGTTCATTACCAGCAAGTTTCACTGTTTTTATATCGAAATTATTAATATCAAGCTCCACCTGCAAGGAGGCATACATGTGATTAAAACGTTCCCATTATTAGGGATTTTAACGGAAATTACAGGAATAAAGATTTGTACCCCTACTTGGTGAGCTTTAATTCTGTGAACTGCTTCACTGGCCAGCCAGTATACACCTAATGAGTGCTCAAAACGGGAATGTACTGCTCCAGGGTAAACCATGTGCGTTAGACCTGCATAGAAATAAACTTTGGTTCAATAATTACACATATTTTCATAATGGAATGACATGTATCTTTGTGCAGAAACGAATTTTTGTAAAGCTCTTGCCAGAAAAAAAGTCATAGCTGATTAGAATTAGTTGTGGAATGAATTTTATGACTAATTCATCAATAACCAAAGTCTGCTAAAATTACTTCAAGTGGTAACTGTCAAAGGATTCAAGCATTGTGCAGACCAGTGATTCACTATATAAATTGCTCTTCACGTCTGATAGTAGCACTACATGTTTAGAATAGGACTTTCCTGAAGTAACTGCTGAGAATGAAGTTCTACTAAGGAAGACAATGACTGAAAAATATTAAGCTAGGCATAAGCACAGCTATAATTGCTTGGCACCTTACTAATCTTAAACCTAAATTCAATGAACCATGATGAGGTAATTTACACGGCAATCTTCAATGAGAGTCATAACTTGCTTCATTGCTTAACATAAATAGAAAATATGTATCACCAGCAGAAAACTTAGAAAAGGCAGAACTCTAACTTAGCCAAAATGCACGTAAAAGTATGATCAAGGTAAATTAAGGCCTGGACAACCAAGAGAACTCTGAAATTTGATGAAGAATGCATGCATATAAAAGTGAAATTGATACATTATTCAAAAAGATTAATCTAGAGAAGATCAACACTCACCAAGTTGCTTTAGATCACGAAGTCTGTAACATGCAGTAAACTTGTCAGATGACATGATGAACTCAATTTACATGACAACAAGTGAGAAAATCCTCAAGAGAAACAATTACTAAACCAGACTTGCCTCTGAAACTGTTCAGTGTCAACGAACTTGAGAAAGAGCTGAAATAATGCACAGAAAAGCAATCAATTCCATCCCTCAGATCTCATCCACAAGTTGTTTGTTTAATCAGAAAAAAAAAAATAAAGGCGCAATTTTATATATTAATAACAAATTCAATGAATACATATATCAGAAATTAAACTTAAAAACCTCGAAAACTCCATATTAAGCTCATTCTAGCTTCGTTCAACAGAAAATAAATAAGCATATAAACTGAAAATTCTGTTCTTACATTTCTCTAGACTCGACACAATCAAAGCACAGAAAACTGAAACAGAACACTACTCTGGTTTACGAAAAGTAAAAAAATAACAGTACCAAGAGGAGGAGGAGGAGGAGGAGGAAGAAGAAAGGAGATACCGGATCCAGATAGATGTAGCCATGGACATTATCACGAACTTGCTTGGAGAAACGCCAATCCTGATAAGAAACAGAGTAGCTGTTGATTCCTTGGGAGAAAGTTTCCATAGTTTAGTGTAAACGAAGAAGAAACGGATATCGGAATCGGAGAGAAACGCAAAGCACAGAGAGAGAGAGAGGGGGGGGGGGGGGGGGGGATTATGAGAGAAGCAGAGCAGTTACAGTTAGCGTAAGAAGGAAGAGGAAAGGACTATGGAGAAGGCTTTTATGTTTCTTTATATACATATGTAGAGAAGAAAGGAAAAGTGGCGAGGTAAGGAACGGCTGCGGCTTACTTCCAAAAAAAAAAGAACTGATGCCGCCAAAACAAAGTGTTTCATGATGCGCGTGGAGTACACGATACAATCAGGATTAGAGAAATCTGGGTTTTTTTTTTTTAAAAATGGCGCTTTTTGTGATGGAGATATTTTAATGGGTGCTGGTTTTTTCTTTTTTTCATTTAATGTTTCGGTATCTCAAAGCCACAGAAATTTTAACTGATTTAAAATTTAAATCGGATACTGATTGGCTTTTAATTAAGAAATATAATATATTTTTTATTTTTTTACACTTTATAATATATATTTATTCAATATTAAAAGGGAGATTCTTATATAGGAATACATTTAAAAATCTTTTAAATAAATAATTTATAAATTATTATTTTCATAAGTTTCTATTGATGATAAATTATTAAAAATGTGTGTACCTCACGTGTAAGCAATTGATTCTCCTATTTTCATTTGCGTAGACGGTAAATGCTAATGCTTCGGTACAGTGCACAACTCCTCTTTTCTTGGAGTGGTGGGTTATCTTTGAGATTTTATTGGCTAGGAGTATAGGACACAAGAATTTCCCTGCACGTTCAATTAATTAGTGTGCTTTCTGGAGGCTTTTGGTTAATCAAGGACAAGTTTATACCCTTTTTAATAGCTAAATACGCCAACTTTGCTGCAACTCATATAATCTCCTCGTTGGCTGTTGTTCTTGAGAAATGGCCGACTCTAGCTCATTTATCTTTTTTTTTTTGAGGATCATTACTAAAGATGCTATTAATAATCTTAGAAAAGATGACAAAACTCAAGTAAAGAGGTCACAAAGATGAATGAACTCACAAGTTCAGATTCAATGTTGAATTCGAATACAGCAATATCTATTTCATTATCAATTCAAGAATAAGTTGTCAAAGTCTACTTGTATCAAAATCTATCCAAGCTTATGCATTTACGACCATTTGGAATTGCTCTGGTACACGTAGTACGGGTGCCTGGATGGCCCCGGGTTTGCCCAGTTGACCACAAGCAGCCATTTGATCATCACCTCTACTGTCTCTCAAGAAAACAGTGCATTGGGCCTCTGCCAAAATATTTCGAAATTCAATCATCTTCTCTCTACTTGTTGGTCTAAACTGGGATCCGCAGTGGGGATTAAACTGAATGAGATTGATCTTGCATGGAATCCCCTGAACAAGATCAATGAGCCTCTTTGCATCCTCAAAGCTAAAAACAAAGCAATCACATAATATCAATATACAGAGCAAGCACAATCAGTCACCAAACTGAGGTGAACTTGAAGTTGAATATGCAGCCAGCTAACCTGAAATGTTTCACAAAGCAACCCTTCCAAAGCAAAATAAAGAAACTAAATAGTGAAACAAGACTAAATTGTTACATCATTCTATACAACTATCCAAGTTTTGGTAAGATTATAATTTAATTTAATTGATTTACATTATTTTTAGTATAAAGCATTACTACATTGATTGCTTAATTAATATTTTCAATGTTTAGACACCAGACAGAATCTTAGGAAGGGGATTTTAGCAAGAGCAGTAATATTATTCCACACCTAAAGAACAAAGTGTTGAGATTATTGCTAATAAAGACATTAAGAAGCATTAGTGACAAATTTTCAACCATACTGTTTTATCTCTCTCATTGGCAAGATCATGCTTTCTAAGTCTATTATGTCTGTGAAATTAAATACTGAATAGCTCTACTACATTGAACATTGCAAGTGGCCGTAGTATCCAATATCAAACAAAACTGTAAAAATGGTTTTTCTAACCTGTCATTTACTCCTGCAAGCATTACATACTCAAATAGAACTTTGTAATTATTTTTGAACTGCAGTTCCTTCCGAAGAGTGTCAAGAAGCAAGCCTAAATTATACTTCCTGTTAATTGGCATGATCCAATTCCTGACCTTCATAGTTAATAATTAAAAGAGAAAGTCAGTAATATGCAAATGCTTCTCTATTAAATAACAATAAAACTGAGCACACATACCTCATCAGTTGTGGCATTTAGGCTAACAGCTAAAGCACAAGAGGATTCGCGAAGGAAACGTTTCAGCTGAGGTACAAGCCCACTTGTAGAAATAGTGACCTTGCGGGGACTGAAGTGAAGACCCCGATCATGCACCATAATATCCGCAGCTTTGATGACATTTTCTACATTCTGAAGTGGCTCACCCATTCCCTGCAAACACATTTTTCAATTCCAATATTTAGATACTAACAGCCTTATTGCAAATTTATTTTTTTCACTTAAATCATTATAATTTTAAGAAGAAAAAAAAAAGAACAGGCATTAATTTTTCATCTTCATAGATGGGAAGAACTCTCCTTCAGATACCAAAAAAAAGCAACACTAAGTAAACTTTGCAACAATTAATGACCAAAGAATAAGGGCACATCTACTTAATTCCTCAAAAAAAATTCAAGATTCCTATCTCACTATTTATAAGTTGTAACAATCAAATCAATGAAATCATCATTTTCCCCTTTGTTGGTTACTAGTGACGATAATGGTGATTTATTAGATGGCTTAGCACTGAGCATTATAATGAAATTTCATTAATCAGATGCAGATTGCATCACAAGATTGAGGCATATCTAACTATTGGTAAGCTAATTGGGTAAAAAACTACCCGCTAAAAAATGCCCTCTTAGCCATACACTTACCATAAATACAACATTGGTGATGGAACCAACTTCACTTGTGACCAGACGCTGCGCAAATACAACCTGGTCTACAATCTCAGCAGCGGTCAGATGCCTCTTCAAACCCATCCTGCAATGGATTGATTTATAAGGAAGATGCACCATGAAAGATATAGATTGAAATTCAAAGAAGGTAAAAAAAAAGGGTAAAAGCTTACCTGCCGGTGTAGCAGAATTGACAATTCATAGCACAGCCCACCTGACTTGAAACACAAACTGTTGTCCTACCTCTATCACAAGGTATAATAACCATTTCTATTATCAACTCATCATCCAACCTAAATAAAATCTGCAAGTTCCTGTGAGTTTCAAAATCAATGAGAAGATCATGCAACTGCCAAAATCTATACACCTAACAGGAACAAAGTGGCACAGAGACAATAATGAAATATTATAACAAACTGAGCAAATATACTACTGATATAATTGTGTTATTGTTACCTTTCTAGTTCCATCAGACGCTGTGACCACATCTTCCATCGATATTGCCCTTAATTCAGCATGTTCACTTAGCATTTTCTTAAAATCCTTGTTTAAACCTGCTCGCAATTAGCAAATAGATATAATACATATGGAAATTCATAAGACAACATTTTTGTCGTGGAAAAAAAGTTGAATTGTGCATATGCATATTAAATGAAGATGGAAGGAAGACGGGAATTGACAAATACCTTCTAATCCATCAACATGATGGGCCAAAGTACTGTTCCCATAAAGGCGTTTCCACAGCATCATAGCCTGACCAGGTCTGAATCCATGAGATTGAACCCATTTCTGGCACATATTTAGAAACAGGCAGAAAAATCAGTATTTATTATGCACAGAAGCAAAGCTAATTGCTTCAGTTTTTGCTGGTTAACTAATTAAACACAAGGCAAGAAGTCGCCAACTAAAAAAGTGGAGATCTTGAGCATCTAAAAAGAGAAAAGCTTAAAAAACATACTTCAAGCTCAGTATAGCTCATCCCTTTAAGAAGCACTTTTCCTCCTTTCACTGGAAGATCATTCATGTCGATTTCACCACTTCCTACACAAATAAACAGCCACAAAACGAATAATTAAAAGAACAAACAAGCACACAAAAACGTAAAGCTCAAAACCAGTATTGGGTAGAACTATACTTACCCAGATCAACAGGAGAGAGTGGCAGAGAAAAAGCAGTTGTGGAAAGGCGGCGATGAGTGGAAGAGAAAAGTGAAGTTAAGTGAAGACGAAGAGTACGCACCGGTGGAGGAGGGGGAGGAGGAGTGCAGGTGAAGGAGAGGTGGGTACGGTTAGAACAAGGAATCGAAAAAGAAGCAGCCATTGAAGAAGGAGGAGGAGGATGATGATGTACAAGAAGCACACCTCGCAATCGCAGGCGCCTCATCCACACACAACCCATCTCCATTTTCTTCACATCACACTCGCAGCAACTGAAACGGGTTAACTCCAATTCCCTTGCAATAAATATTGCTTTTGTTTCGTTGATTATTATTATTATTATTCCTTTTCTTTAACAATTTTATTTTAGTTGATAAAAAAAATTATTTTAGCCAAAAAAAAAAGAATATAGCTCATTTTTTTATATTATTATTTAATTTTGAGGAAATTTTTTATAAAAAATTAGTCGTGAATTTACAGATGCACAGATTATAAATTAAATAAATATTTTATTTAATTATTTTAAAATATAAATAAATAAATAATTCAAAATGTCTATTAAATAATTTTAATAGAATAGAAGTTATATATTAAATAAATATTTATCTAATTAATAGTTTTTATTAGGGCTATAGAAATCCAAAATTTAATCAGTCATTCATATTAATAGTCAATTTATGAAAATATTTGAGCAAAAAATTTAATTGCAATAAAAACTTAAATATTCAATGAAGCTAGAATATATATATATATATATATATATATATATATATA
>CATIWM010444670.1:0-13715 GCA_949671775.1 Mallotus repandus
TCATCTATTTTTTTCTCAATTTTTTTACTTAAAATTTTTTTCTATTGTCTTTATTTTTTTTCTCAACATTTTTTTGCTAAACATTTTTTTTATTTTTATAGTACTATATTTATCTTTTTTTTTTTAATATTTTTTTCTAATGTCTTCATCTTTTTTTCTCAACTTTTGTTTGCTCAACGTTTTTTTTATTTTTAAGATATTGTCTTCATTTTATTCTCAACGTTTTTTTTGTTATATATATTTTTCTCTTAAGACCTTTTTTTTTTTACAAATGAATAATTATGAACTAAACATTTTCAATTGTAAATCAAGCAATAAATATCTTCAACTATTGTAACAACGATAAATAAACAAAATTTTTTCCTTTTATTTTCTTAAAGAATAAGAATTTTATTTTCTTACTTTAATTTATTTATTATAATGTCTAACTTCTTTTTTTAAAAAAATTATTTGATACTTATTGATCATCAATATGTAACAAGTTTACAATCCTTATGATGTATTTGTAGCATCAACAAAAAAAAAAGCCAAAAAAATTAAAAACAACATTTGAAAAAACAAAACAACAAAAATCAACAAAATTTTATGTTGTTGATTGTTATTTATGTTTCTTTATTTTTGTTGATTTTTTATTATTTTTTCATTATTAATGACAAAATTAAGGCCATAAATAAAATTTTTACTTTTATTAGTATTAATGATAAAAATAATAATTTTTTTATATATCTCATAATTTTTATTTTTTTATTGTTATTTTTTTTAACAAATATAAATAAAGAAAAACAATAAAAATAATTGAAAAACAACAACTGAAATAACAAAATCAACAAAAATCAACAAAAGCAACAAAAATTTTTTGTTGTTGATTTTGTTGTTTTTTCAGTTTTTTCATCATTAATAATAAAATTAAGACCATAAATATAATGTTTTCTTTTATTAGTATCAATAATAAAAATAATAATTTATTTGTTATATTTCATAATTTTTTGTTATTTTTACTGAAAAATAATTATTGAATACTATATGTAATTTTTACTTTAATTAGTTTTATTCTAAATAATTATGAAAAAAATAATTATTGAAGACTATGGATAATTTTTGTTTAATTAGATTAATTTTATATTCTAAATAATAGTAAGTTTCAAAATTAAAAAAAATTATTATTTAGAATATAAAATTAAATTATTTAAAAATACAAATCAAATAAATATATACAATAAAATTAAATTAAAGATGACTTTAAGAATAACAACTAAGTAAAAAAAATTACAGAAAAAATAAAATAAAATAAAAAAAAAAAGAAGAAAAGAAAAAACGGCAAAACGCCGAAGTTGGTGACAACATTTAAAAATATTCCAAAAATGGGTCAAAAGTGAAACCTACAAAAATAATTATGAAAGAATAAATTGGATCTGACCATAAATAAAATTATTGGCATTGAATGAATTATGACATGAAATTTTTTTATTTATATAAATATTTAAATTCATTTAATCTATATAAATTTTACCTACTCATTTATTAGTTTAAATCTATTTACTTTTGATTTCATATTAAATTTTAATTTTAAAAATTTTATTTTTTTATTTTAGAAATTGTCAAAGAAAAAAAGTGATTCCATATTTAGATTTAGATTTTAAAAATTTCATATTTTTTAAAATTTTGGAAACTGTCAAAAAAAAAAGAAAAAAATTGAATTACAAATGATACTTATCCACCATTACTGCTAGATAATTTTTTTTTTTGGTTAAAATTACTAGATAATTTTTTAATAGTTAGTTATTTGGCCAGTGGGTATGTGTGTGTATATATATATATATAAAATAAAATTAGAAATCTAACCATTGGCATCAATCAATAAAAAATATGATGTCTTTTTATTATAAAGGAAAAATTGCCACCTTTTTTCTTCAAAAGGTACAAAATAATAAAAAAACTTGTATATTTTGAATATATTATACTAAACTAAAAGCAATTAATTAATCTTGTTGTTTTCTATTATCATTATTTTTTTTTAATTTAGAGATAAAAAAAATAATAGGAATTTCATTTAAAAATTATCCTAACAATTTTTCATTACCACAAAACTGTCAAAATTTAAAAATTGAAAATTTTATTTACTTCGACTTCATCTTCTTCCTTTTTCATACTCTATTAAAAAGGACAAAAGATTTTTGTAGCTGGCACCAAAATCTCCACCACACAACCTCTGGATATTACACATAACCAAGAAACTGGATTGAAAAATCCAACGTGGCCCAGTAACATATCCAATGCAAGCCTCCTCAGCCAATGACAATCCTCTTTTAGATTTTGCATGCATCTTTCTTCTTCCATCATCATATACTTGTATTCTCTATATCCTCCATTGTTTCACTTCACATCTTCTTCTCCACCACCACCTCTGCTACTGTTCTTGCCAGCCCCCCATTTGCATATTGTAAAGAAAATGGCCACTAACACATTGATGAGCTGTGGCATTGCCACTGCTTTCCCTTCTCTTCTTTCTTCTTCTAAGTCCAAGTTTGCTTCTTCTGTTCCTCTTCCTTGTGTTAATGGCTCATCTTCTCGTGTTACCATGTCTGCTGATTGGATGCCCGGCCAGCCCCGCCCTCCTTATCTTGATGGCTCTGCTCCTGGGTAAGAAGTCAAAAATGTACTTTTTTTTGAGAGAATAGAAGTTAAAATGTACTGATGAAGTACTATAGTTGTAAGAGAATATATGTTTATAAGGTGTTTTATGTGTTTTGTGTTTGTTTTGTTTCATGGTTCAGTGACTTTGGATTCGACCCACTTCGTCTAGGTGAGGTTCCAGAGAACCTTGAAAGATTTAAGGAGTCTGAACTCATTCACTGCAGATGGGCTATGCTTGCTGTTGTAAGTTTCTAATGGCTTTAGGTCTTTATGCTCTGTCTTTATTTGCGTAGCTAGATGGCTTCCAGCTAAGATTCAAACCTGGAACTTCACAGTTCCGTTTTACTATTGTTTCTTGGAGAGAACAAATGTTGTTGGCAGAAGTGGCAAGTAACTTGAATTCTCTTAAATAATATATTAAGTTTGAGCATGGTGTATGGAAAAACACACATTAGAAGAATTTAGTCCTCCTTACAAGATTTTTCCGGTTCAATTTGAATTAGACGGCCCTCATAGCTACTAAAAAGAAAATTACCTCCTTATTAAAGAAATATATTCAAGTTCAAGATTTTGAAGTTGCTGTAAGATTTGATTGTGTTCTGAAGTAGGTTTAATTTTGCTGAACTGATTTCAATGCAATTTTGCAGCCTGGAATCCTAGTACCAGAGGCCTTGGGATTGGGCAACTGGGTGCAGGCACAAGAATGGGCTGCAATTCCTGGTGGTCAGGCAACTTACTTGGGCCAACCAGTTCCATGGGGAACACTTCCTACCATTTTGGTGATTGAGTTCCTAGCCATTTCCTTTGTTGAGCACCAACGCAGCATGGAGAAAGACCCTGAGAAGAAGAAGTACCCAGGTGGCGCTTTTGATCCTTTGGGCTACTCTAAGGACCCTGCTCAGTTTCATGAGTACAAGGTCAAAGAAATCAAGAATGGTAAGCATCTTCTTTAGCAAACCACAACTCCATAGCTATGGAGCTCACGTGCAAGTGTACAATTTGCAACATGATTATATGATTTAACAAAAACTAACACCAAATTTGATGTGTAGGTCGGTTAGCATTGTTAGCATTTGTTGGGATCTGTGTGCAACAATCAGCATACCCAGGCACCGGACCATTGGAGAACTTGGCAACTCACTTGGCTGACCCATGGCACAACAACATTGGGGACATCATCATCCCCAGATCGCTTTCGCCTTGAAATCTTATGTACCCCATTGTAAAATTATATGTACGCATCCGTAATGAAACATAATTTCCATGTTTTTGGGCTGTGTAAAATTAGAAAGTATTTGTTAAGCTTTTTTTTTTTTTTCCTTTCAACTTTTATGGTTCTGCTATGCCTGTGAAACACCCACATAAAAAACAGCTACATGTAGATGTTAATATATTTGTAATCCGTTAGTTGGTATGGTAAATGTGTCACTTAGCATTAGGTACAAGAAAGATTTATTCTAGTAATGAAAACGGAAAACATGCAAATAATAGAAGCATATTGCTGCTGCCCCCTGTCGCAGTTCATATGCATGTTAAGGTACAAGAGTTTTGCATGAGACAACAGACGACAAACACAACAGAAAAGGTTCATCATGGTGTTGATTCCAGTAACAACTCAGACACCCACTACCATGAAGACCGGCAATAAGGAGGAAAAAAAAAAAAGCAAAACCATAACTTAAAGACCTTCATGCATGTTATAAACGTCGGCAATTCCAAGCAAATCACTTCTCTGAAGGGTATATGGCAACACGAGTACAATACTCAACAAGATGGACTTGAAGCTTTACAAGAACAGATTGCACAATATCGGATTATCCATGCATTACTCTCCTTTCCCAAGAAAAAAGAACAAAGGAAGAAAAAGAAATATGTCCTGTAAAAGCCCTGCTTTATTTGATCAACATATGTATGTTTACAACTTACCTAACAACAATGGATTTCATTGTTGAAGGAAACTCATATCTCCACAAGTCTTTGTTACATTCCGGCTACATAACTAGTAATCTCGTATTCTGTTTTACAATTTACTGAACATAAATTCAACTCAAAGGATAGTCAGTTATCCACAAGCCTGGAACTATTTGTTCCATCCGTGTTTCATAACTGGTTGCACAAAAGGATACATGGACAGGCTTTGGACAATCATGTTACTCTTGTCCGCAAACCATCTGCTCTATAATGCTCCCATACTCTGGGGTATGTACACAGCAAACAACTACATGACCTCTGATTTTTCTTCCTTTCCAGTTAATCTCATTCGTATCCCTATGCTTACATGGCCTCAAATAGAACCCGATGTTCCAGAAGATCTGACAAAACACCCCTCATCTTTTCAACAGAAACAGGTTTCAGTATTACACCATCCATGCCGACTCTCATGCAGTTTTCCTTTGTCACCTTGTGTGTGTTTCCAGTTAGCGCCACAATTAATGGTCTTTCATGACGTTTTGTAAACTTTTCATGTATGCGGATGGCAACTTCAAAGCCATCAGTCATGCACACATCCATAAATACCACTTTGTGATCCTGGGAAACAACTCTTAAACACTCATCACTTGAGCCAACAGTTGTCACATCACACCCCAAATGCACAAGAAGTCCTTTCGTCACCATCCTGCTAACCCTGTATAAAATAGACAAGTTTGATATTCAGTTGAACTTTCCCCCATAAGATTTTGCGCAATGCCCAATATATTGCATGCAGAGCAACGTTTTTCAATTTTTTTGGGACATATACACAAGCCAAGGGCCTGTGCAGCATTTTTCAATTTTGAACACATCATGATGTTGCATTCAAACTACCAATAAGAGCCCTAGCCATTGCATGTCAGAAATTATATAGTATTTTCTGCCTTGGATGTCTAGGGAATGTTCATTCTTTTGACATAGAATTCACAACAAGTAAACAACTATTGATTCTGATTCTACCTAAACATGAGCTTCAAGCTATGATGCGCGGAAACTTCTCCGAATAGGTGTTTCCGCATTTCGAAAACTTTAAAAAACTCATCGGAAACATTTCGGGATCATTTCCGCAAATATGAAAAATTAGGAAACACTTTTCCTACTTGAAAAATATATTCCTTTAGTATTTTCCTAAATAAGAAAGGAGACAAATTAAAAAATAATTTTATGTTTTTCTTGACTAAACAAAATAATTTCTATAATTATACTATTAATTGATAGAATAGATATAATTTTTCAAGATTTATATATAAAATTTATATATACATATATATTCGTATATTTTTAATATTTATTTATATATCCTATACTTTTAATATTTACACGTTTCCCCCACATTTCTATTTCCTATATTTTAAGAAATGGAGTTTCGCCGTATCCTTTTTCACATTTTCCCGTTTCTCCGTTTCCGTGCTAGATAGGCTTCAAGGCTTGCAGCATCAGAGAGAGCAGGGAAGCTCTGGATACATTCCTTGTATCAACTAGATGCATTTGGGATTTTGTACAGAGCTCCTCCAGCTTGCTCCAATTAAAATAGATCCAAGAAATTTCTTCTTTTACGTTGTGTTTGGTTCAGCTGCATTAAAGAACTCATTTCATTTCTATATAAATTACGAACATAATTCATTAGCTAAAGCATTCTTATTAATTTCAGGTGTTTGAATAAAATGAATATTTTATATAATTCAACTCAAATGAATTCTATATTTTATTATATTGTGTTTGATATTACAACTTGAGTTAATTTTTTTATTTTTAAAAAAATACCCTTCCAAGTGCATTTGATTTTGTACTTATTTTTTAAAATTTCATATTACATCAACAGAAGTGTGATTATTTAAAATTCAAATTGATATTTTACATGTTTGTTCTTTTAATTTTATTATTAAATTTTTATATTACCATCTAAGAGAAATAATTTTTCAATTATAACTCCATTAAAATAAAATCACAATTTAGTAACTTCCTATCTAAGGAATACAAAAAAAACAAATTAATGAAAAAGAAAAAGAATAACAAGGTAAATTTTTTGACCCAAAAGAGTTAAAAGATCATTTGGAAACAATGGCTCTATAGAACTTTCTATTGGTTTTATCATGAATTTCAACTATAATATAATAAAATCAAACATGAGAAATGGAAGTTGGAAATGCAACCAAATGAAAGGAAAAGAGCCAACTGGAAATGGTGCTGGTGAACTACTATTGGATCGGGTCAATTAATGAGTCCATAGTTTTAATATGTCCATGGACACGTGGTACTTTGTCTGATATATTATACGGATGCTTATAAGTTTTGCCTATATTGTTGTCCTTGCAAAGAGATTAATCTAGTAGCAAAATAATAAAATGAAGTAACAGGTGTATTTTAGAAAATAAAATATATTGAATAAAGGGTATTTTTGGTGTCTTGCCCATCATGTGGTGTTAACCATGTCAACATGTTGACTTTTCCTGAAGTACATTATTTCCATTAACAATCAAATTGACTGGAAAATCATAAAGTGATGAAGTTAAAATTAAAAACCCCAAAGGACAATGCATGACAATATATAGATAGCAAGGTCGTAAATTGTTCCATATTTCAACAATTTCAATTAAATATACAGGATGTCCATATTCAATTAGGAGCATCCAATGCTATTATGCACTGCCCAGATGACTTCTCATAACTATTCCTATGTTCAATTTAGAGATCAATCTGGATACATGTCTACTAACATGTCCAGGGTAAAATCAGACCTTTGCACTTTGTACCAAGCCAGTAAGATAGATACTTATGCTCCAGCTTGTCCAACAGTGCTACAATCTAGGACAAGTTAAAAATAATTGTAGACAGAGTTACTGTGGCTTCCCTATAATATGTTGTCCACATACGAGTATAACCTCTCTTCCATCACCCTGACTCACAACCCCAGCCCACCTGCCCTGAATATTTTCTCCTGCTCAAGCCTCATCCTTTATTCAATCTATCACCAACTGAGAAGCCAGGTATGCCTATAAAGCATTCATAAACACCATATAATTTTACAGAGACCTATCCCCTAAAACTCCAAGAAAATGCATTCCCACAAGTCTCAGATATCATTTCTAATGTCTGCATGATTTTCCATTCACTTGTCATTCCTTGTTATTACCATAGAAAACAAAAAAAAAAAAAATGCAAATATGACAGCATGATAATTTCATAATCATGATAAAACTCCTCAAGAGATAGTGATACATGGTATAATAAGATTGCAAATATTACTGACCCGTTATCATCCATTACAAGAACTTTAAGCCCAGAAAAAGTCGTTTGTCCATGATTTGCTGGCACTTTTGACATGAAAGGAAGTTTAGATTCATTTGAGCGCTCAATAATCCCAAGTTTTACAACAAAGATTGCAGTGCATCCCTTGCCAAGACCTTCACTTTCAATCCAAATGTGTCCTTCCATAAGATTTACAAACCTGCGAGTGTGCAAAGGATATAACAGATGAGATATTGAGTATCCATAAGATCTACAGACATGAAATCTGCACAAGGACTAATATATGTCACATCACATTTTCATTAACTTCCATATGTGCAAGACCTGTCTTTGCAAATTATTTGATAAACAAATAGACCAAGTAACAAGCAGAAAAATCTAATTAAACTAATTGAATTGCCCATAAACTGAAACAAAGTTATCTAATTTTTTTTTTGGGGGAAAAAGAGAAGACAAAAATAAATTACCTTTTACAAATTGCTAGGCCAAGTCCACTGCCACTGGGATTTCTGGTAGCCAAAGATTGACTTTGTACAAATTTTGTAAATAATTTAGGGATATCTTGAGGATTTATTCCTACTCCCTCATCTTTTACCTATGCCAGAAGACAACAGCCATACACATCAACTTGTAGATTAAAACTGAGAATCCAAAGATAGCAAGGTCATTAAAGCCTCAGTGCCTCATCTTTTGAGAGGCAGGCTCTATTCATAAGGCGCACAATTAGGCACTAAGGTACACCAGGCTCAAGGAACAGATAAAGCAGGCCTTGTTAACAATGTCCTTACAATAGAGTTATAATTGTTTTCTTTAATTTATTCCATCCATTAACATGTACCATTGATTCAAACAAAAGGCTAGCCATTCTTCCATCCACAACACATTAAATTGAAAAAATGAAAAAGGAAAAAAAAAGATGAATTGGTTAGTTGGGCTAGAATGGGTTGGTAAGGCTTGTGGAGTTGATCAAGAAGAGTGACACAATATATTAATTAAATGCCAAAATGACCTGCCACATCCACAGTAGACGCTAGGCTTTATGCAAATGGAAAATGCAAAAGCACCTTCTCATTTGTGGGACAATACCTTGGCACTTGTAAATGAGAAAGATACTGATTTTCAATAAGAGTATATGAAAGTAACTTTAAACGTAAAGATGATGAAGAATAAGACTGTTAGGCTTAATGACAAGCCCTGTGGCTGCTTTTGGTATTAATATTATTTCTATTTTAATAGGAGTAAGATTGTTCTTTAAATCTTGTTAATTTGGGTATAGAAAACAATGGGTTTATGCAACTTTGTGTTGGTAGTTTTATCATATAAGCTTTAAAAGTTTTAGTTTTTTTTTTCTCTCTATTTCCTCAATTTAGTCAGGCGTAAGCCTGAGATTTGTGCCTTGAATAACTATGTGCAATAAAAAATCTAACTGAGATCAAAACTACCAACCTGTACACGCAAATAGAAGTGATTATCACTTGGCCCTGGAAAGAAATCAGGAAACCGAAGATCTCTTAAAGATTCTGATTTAGCAACAAAAGCAGTGATCGAGATGTTGCCTTCTTTTGAGAACTTCACAGCATTACCAACAACATTTAAGATAATTTGCATAAGGCGCTTTTCATCACCAATGGCATATTCTGGCAAATCTAGTGCCAAATTTAATGAAACAGGCAACTTTTTAACAGATGCAATAGGTTTGATCAAGTTGAGAACCTGCAATGGTGAAAAACACATAAGTCAGCAATTACCAATACTGGTGCACCCATATTTTTGAACATTTAAAATCTCTATGGCGCGCAATGAAACTTGAGAAATTTGTAGGATCATATAATCCTACCTCCCTGAAAACAGCATGAAGATTGAAAGTTCCCACATCAAGCTGAAGGCTTCCATCTTCAAGCCTTGAAAGGTCTAATACATCATTTATTAGAGTAGCCAGAAGATTACTACTCCTAAGAATTGTCTCAACCATCAGACGTTGCTCAGGTGTCAGCTCAGTTTCTTGCAGCAATGAAGAAAGTGCAATAATTGCATGCATGGGTGTTCTCATCTCATGGTTCATGACACCCAAGAAATCATTTCGAGCACGAATAGCTGTTTCTGCCTCCCTCCTTGCAAGATCAAGAGCAACATTCTGCTCCATAAGAAGATCCCTCGCTCTCATTGACTCTTCTAAGATAGCAGCATGTGATAGAGCAACAGCCACCTGGTTCAAAAAAAAAAATTTGATATGTTAGACAAAAACAGGGAATCATTAGCTTCGTTAGATAGTATAGTCTCTTCTCCTTCCATTTGGATGAGGAACATGCAAGCTGTCATTGACTTTATACAGCCTGACAAGGTACAGGCAGATGCAATTAGGTGTCTAAGTGCATGCATAAGTTCAAAAGAATGGATGAACAGTTGAACTTCCCTCTCAATTTCTTTCTGTTGTGCCCTCCTTCCTTATAATCTCACGTAATTTATTCCCTTCTAGACACTTGATTTCCAACTTGTTCCCTCTTAGAACACCCCCTACCCCCCACCCACCTCCCCCGCTCCCGGGCTCCCCCGTTCTCATTTAGTTTCTAAGCATATTCTCTTCCTGCTCCTATCCCTGTTCAGCTATCCTTCTCTTCCCATGACTAAGTCCAATCTTATTTATTTTCTGCTCCTTACTTTCCTACAGCATCAGCAGTGTAATCTCGTCTCTATTTATTGCAAGTTATTAAATACCAGTAACCACATTTCCCCCAAATTTTATATTGTTTTCAACGTGAAGGGGCAACCAACACTTCCAAAATTGAGCGTGTACACAATCATGACATTGAAAATACATATAAAATAAATTTTAAAGAAATGATTACCCATCATCCCATCTAAATTTTCAGTAACACAAGAAAATAGGTATGATAAACAGATAATTGTATGGTAATAAATAAGGGCATTTAAAACCTGATCAGCAACTACTTCAACAAGCTCCAACTCATAAGCATGCCACTGCCTTGCACTATCTGAGGGAAGCATTAAAACCATCAAAGCATAACGTTTGGTGGAGAGCTCAGGCCAATCATTAATTTGGAAATTAGAGAGATGAAGAAGTGGGACGCGGACAGCAACCACCTCTCCAGGCATATACTTTCCAGCAAAAGGCCGTATTCTTGCAACTGGACAATTAGGTGATATTTTTACAGCACGGTTGCTGCTGAATACTTGGTTAATGACAGGAATTTGGATAGGTACAGTATATCCAACAGGATTCTGCTGACGAAGAGTGTATGAAAGTTGAAGTTCTAACCCAGTGCGTGTGGGCATCCACAAGGCACATTCTTCCAATGCCAATGTCCTTCCCAGTTCAACAAGAGTGGTCTTTAGAATAGTATGTCTGTCAAGTGTGCTTCTGATTTCATGAGTCAGCATCCTAACATGTCTGCCAGTTTCTTCCTGTGTGCGAATCAGACCCATTTCTCTATCCAGTTCTGCAGCTTTGTTTTTCAAAAATAGCTCTCTAGTTTTAACACTCAATAGATCAGGTATAATGTGTACCAGCATAAGCGCAGTTGCACATGACACCACAGCTGTCAGGATTTTGGCTGTGGTCATTACAATTTCCACAGTTCTGGAGTGCATTGTAAAAGTCCATAAGCTAATAAGATGTGTTGCCCCACAAAGAACTATAAAGGCGCCGAACTGCACAAGCACCCATCTATATGGAAACACAGCCGATTTCTTAACAAAGTAGATGAGCTCTAGAGGGATGGAAAAATAAGCAAGAGCAATGAAGAAATCTGAAATATATTGGTACTTCATCAACAACTCTTCTGCTGGCCATGGTGGCTCAATGCAGTTGCAAGCCTCCATTTTGATTGAAAGTGATTCACCTCAGCCGATAGTTCCCTTACCACAAAACTGCAACAGAGGATGCACAATCCTATAAATACATTCCAAGCATTCTCCATCCATCATTAACTAAAAAAAGCATTGAAAAATAGCTAAAAGTATAATATGGCCAGGATTGATCACAAAAGCACAATCAATACAGAAGTAGCAAGTCATTTTTTTTTAAAACAAAAAAAAAAGCAAAACAACACACAATCCAAAACAAAGGAGATATCAATTTAAACAAAAGAGAAAAAGAAAAGAAACCAAATAATATTCAATATTTCCGCAATTCTTGGACTAATATGATCATCTCAATACCCAATTATTTCAAATGATCAAGGGTATTGATTGGGTTAGGGTAAGAAAAACATTCTGATCCTCCTAACAAATTAGGGCAAATTAGAACAGTAACCTGAGCTACTTAAGCAGTAAGCACCATTAAAATCACGCACAAAACATAGGCAAATAGCCCTAAAAAGAAAAGGGCTTTTCGCTACAACATTCAATTCCCTGCCAAAAGCTCCTTCCTTTATCAATCTTACAACAAACAATATATAACCCAAAACAAAAAAGAGCTTCATAGTCAAAATTAAGTCCTACCCACTAATAAAAAAATAAAAGAAAAACGAAATCTTACTCAATTCAGTCCAATCAATTGTTCTTCCATATTCCACTCAACTCGATTACGAGCTTTCACTTCAAAAAGATCAAAACTTTTTATATAATTAAGAAAATCAAAAACTGGGTTTCATGCAAGACTGCACAGTGAAGAGTATAATATAAAAATTCCAAAAAAATGGAGAAAGATGTGAAAAATGGGTGTGAGTAAACAGTAGAAGAAGAAGACGAAACTGAGATTTCTGAGAGTGCTTGCGCCCGTCAAATTTAGGAAAGGTGTAAACCCGTCGACTAGTTTTGGTGGGTAAATTAATACTGCAGACTAATATCTTGTACAGATCCAAGATATTAGTATAAATTATTAGATGTGGGATATGTATTATGGTATTTTATATTCCATTAATTAAAATATGATGTATATATTCTAGTTTACAAAAATATAAACTATATGGTATATATAGTTTGGTGTATATATACCACACACATATATAAATAAATATATATGTGTGGTATACAATACATATATGGTATACCATATATACAAACTAAATATATATATGAAAAATAAATTATACAAATTATATTAAAATGTTTATAATAATTTACGTATTTATGCTAATTATAATAAATAAATCAAAATTTTAATTTAATTGCTGATAATATAAAGCAGCATAAAAAATAAAAAAAATAAGTAGTTAATATATAGTGGTATGTTTGCATAAATTTAATAACATAGTAAAAGTAAATATATTTAATTTTTATGTTAATTAACATTTTCTTTTAGATGAAAAGAAAAAATAGCTTACAGAATTAAATTTAAGGAAATTTTAATTTACGGTCTCACAAGACTAATTAGAATTATCCCTAAAAAATTATAGTCCCCCTTAAATTTAAAAGAAAAATAAGCTGCATTATTGCAAAATACAATGAACATGACCAAGCAAGCCTTCAGGTAACAAGAGTAATTATTATAGTAATTAAATAATAGTTGATTTGCTTTGCCACAACATGATTGAACCGAGGGTAGGAAATAGTGTTCACGAGTTATAAACGGATTGCATGGAGACAATATTATAATAGGAATATGATCAATTTGAACACAATTCATTTAATTAATTGTGTCAAAATTATAAAATTAAATATAAAAATATTTAATTAACAAGTTATATGCAACGATTCGTATAGCCCTATATAACTTATACAAATCTTAATGTGTTTATACATGTTACAAATGTGATAAGAACATATTTTAGCATGCTTTAATAGATTTCACTTTTAAATTATAAAATATCATAAAAAACCAAAATAATATAATGTTCTAATGTTTAAAATTCAAATCCTAAATAACAATTAATATTTTAAATTGTTTGTATTTATACATA
>CATIWM010444787.1:0-11526 GCA_949671775.1 Mallotus repandus
CGCTAAAGCTTCCATACACGGGTGACTTGCACGGGCCGAGTTGTTCTTTTCTCGCCCGTGCCAAATTGGATATGGCCCCTACGATGGCTTGCTGATGGGCTTCAATCCTGACTTAGCTCCTATTCTTCAGACCCAATAATAACAACCTGATTTTAACATTAAATCCACAAATTAGGCCTGCTCTATATAAAAATGCAAAATGGGTGAAAATGTTAGCTTAATATGAAAATGCATTACGATTAACACATGATTAGAATAAAAGCAGTGATTATTAAGACAATAATTACTATAAAATATATATATATATAAATATGTGACAACACAGTTGATCAAGGAAAGGATCATAAACATGAAAAGGAAAGAAGCAAAGGGTCTGAACAAAGATTCAACAACAACAAAAGCAACATCCTGTGTTATAATTGTAGAAAATTTAGGCATGTAAAAACTGATTGCTAGCTTAAAGATAGAAAGGAAAATCATACAGATGAAGGGAGCAAACATTTTATGGTAAATTATGATACAATTTAGACACTTGGTGAACTGTGGTTTGTAGAAAGTGGGTGTTCCAACCATATGGTAGGCTCAAAATCTATTTTTAAAGAACTTGCTGAGACAAAGAAGATGAAAGTGCAGCTTGGAAATGGCAAAGAAATGCAAGCAGAAGGGAAAGGAACATTAGTCATTACAACTATTCAAGGTGAAATAAAACTTTTGCATGATGTTCAATTTGTTCCTAACTTGGCACAAAATTTGTTGAGTGTTATACAGTTGATGACTAGTGGATATTTAGTTTTATTTCATGATGGAGCATGTGCTATTAAAGATAAGAAATCATGGCAAATAATAGCAACAGAAAAAGAGGAGTGGCAAGATGCAATTGCCAGTGTATCAATCTGATGTTAATTCAGTGTTTCAAAAATTTGAGTTATAAATGGAAGTCAAGTTTAGTTCAATAAGTAGAAGATGTTTTCACTGGAGCTTTGTCAAGTTGAAGATATGCTTATCTTAGGATGTTACTTGAAGTATGTGATTTTGAATCAAAGGGATTGTTGAAGAGTGATTCAAAATTTGACTTAGTCTAAGATATTTATTTTTAAGTTGCAAATATTGCTGCTTAATTTTCTGTTTTTGGTTAATAAAAGTAGTGCCAAGAATATCTGATGTTAGTTCAGATATTTCAGTTGTGTAGTTCAAAATTTTCACTTGTTCAGTTTATTTATAAGCCTATAAATAGGCACTTTCAGTCTTGGAATAAAATATGAGTTCACTTGCAATTTCTACATTTGCTTTCTTATAATTCTCTACTATTATCTCTTATTTAAGCACTCTGTTCTTTTAAAATTTCCACCAATAAAAACAACCAAATTGATTACTAAGTGATACCCCATATACATATTCCTATTATGATAAGGGTTATTGTCCCAAAGAGGGATTACTTGCAGAAGAAAAAAGTCCAAACCAAATAGGAAGAAAGTCCCTAGTTAAGAAAACTTCTGGATAGGAAGAGATTCCTAAAAAGACACAAGTCCAAGAGATATGAGGAATCCTATTCCTCTCAGGTTTGAGCATCACTATGTCTATAAATACTCCCCATATCCCTCATCCTTATTCATTCCATTCCTTTAGCTCAATACTCTTTTTATCTCTCTATAAACTCTCTCTCTATATTTTTTGACTTAGGCATTGAAGGGTTTGTGGGGATCCTCCCCACCTCTCTCACCTTGCCCTTGTTGATTGCATGCAGGACTCAGAGGTTCTAGAAACAAGTTATCACTAAAAAAGCATGTGCATAATATTTTTAATAAGAAATGGTCCTCTTAGAAAAGATGCAAAACTGCACATAAAGACAAGCATGCAATTTGCATGAATGATACATCATAAAGAATAAGATTAGTAAACTGTTGATGCTAATGAATCTTATCTTGATAGTTAAAGAATTTAGTTTGTTTAACTAGATTAGTTAGTGTTTGTCACGACCCGAACCCAAAGGGCATGTGATTGGCACTAGGGAATGGGAAAGTGTGAAGCGTCCGAAACCCGTAGTAAGCCTCAAAGAATTTATCAAATAAAATTAACTACTTTTAAAAAATTTTAACGAAAATTCGGCATAGTTTTCTCTGTATCGGGAACAAATCCAAACTTGTGGAAAACAAATAACACTTCCAATAATATATTCCAAACACCACTACTCGAATATCGTCAAAGTCACCAACATCTCAAACTCAAATATATAAAAAATACACATTATAATACAAATATCAATATAGTACCATAAAGACAAATCCTCTAACACTACTACTGTGGTGTCTAGATTTACTAACAAATTATTCTACAAATAATAATAACATTATAACAACCTACACAAAGCAGCCAGTGAAGAATGAATCTGACGCAGAGATGGAGAATTAACAATAGATTCTCTGAATCCTGGAAAAATAGTTGAGAGGAGTCAGACCTCACTAAGCAAGCTAATATAAAGAAATGCATGTTGTTTTGAAAATCTCCTTTATTAAATAATTTTATAGAAATATAATATTTATAATTTATATTTAAAATCATTAGTTTACCAAAATCATCTTTATAAATCTAAAAGAATTCATAAAGTCTCATAAACACCTTTGGAATAAAATAACCTTTATTTAAAAATGTTTCTAAGTGGAAAATTATAGTAGAACCCTAAACCACAAATCTACAAGCCATTCGGCTCTCTTATTTATCCACTGACCACCGGTTCCCAGGAACTAAGCTTTTACCGAGCTACAAGCCGCAGTCAGTCTCTTAATCCAATATTTACTGGCAGTTCCTGAGAGTTAAGCATCAACTGAGTCACCGGTCCCAGTAAATGTTCAATCAAATTATGCCCGAGAGCTATGCATCAACCGAGCCTTTTAAATACCATACGCCCGAGAGCTATACATCAACTAAGCTTTTTCATATCATATCCAATCAAGGACCCAACTCTAAGATCACTAACAATGTGCACACGGTCCTGATGACACCCATCAGGTAGCATGTTCTACCAGTATTTTCCAAAATAAGCATTTATATAAATAAATAAGCAATTAAAATTCTAGAGATTGCCATAACTTAAAATTTAATATTAAATAACAATATTCTCATTTAATTTTTCCATAATAATATTACCATCAGAATCATATACATGATATAACTGCAATAATATTCAGAATATAAATGATATTTCAAATTCATTATTTTATTAAATAGTAAAAATAACACACACTTCAAAATATTAACTTACAAGTGGAGCGAGCTGGCTGACGTATCCTCATCCGCCTAGCCTCCAATGCTTCCGCTCTGATATTCTCTATAATAAATTATATTTATTTAAAACATTGTTATGCATAATAAATAAAATTCATAAAAATTCTCCAAAATTCCAAAAAATTATAAAATCAAGGAATTTATAAATATGGATTTAGAATTATCCTAAATATAGCTTTTGAGGCTAAATGAATTTATCTTTGACAATTAAACTAATTTAATTGGAAATTAATTAATTTCTACCACAAAATTTTTGGAATTTATTTTTCAAAATTTATGAGGAATTGGACTTTAATCCAGTTACAGAAATTGATCAACACAATTTATTATATTTTATAAAAATAATTCCATAATTTTTTGGACCAGTCTCAATTCCACTGTATTTTCGGATAGGACCCGCCGTATCCTCATAGGAAAAACACAACATCCGACAAAACTGAATATACCAAAATGTTCCCAATAATTAGTAGAACACAAAAATAGCTTCAAACAACCCAAAATATGCACTAAACAATTAAATCTAAAAATAAACCAAAATTACCTAAAAATATTCACCAAATATTATACGAATGTAGATCAAATGCGTGGTCAGTACCTATAGACTTCGACGACGAGAGGAACAAAATGGAGGCAACCCTGTTGCCTAAAACTTGCCGAAATAGTGCAGAATTTGCAGAAGATGGCCGAATGTTCCTCAAATTTTTGGGCATTTTTTGGACATTTTCTTGCAAAATAAAAATTATAGGGAGGTAGAAGAGGATGAGAAGAAGCTATGGTTCAAATTTGGAGTTGATCGGAGTTCATTTGGCTGTTAAATGAAGAAGAAAAGTTCAGGGACTAAAAGGATATTTGCCACACAAAATATCTCCTTCCCGTTATCGTCCCGCCCTTTGTCCCTGCAGAGCCACTCTTCCCTCTATAAAAACAATGGACACCACGTGTCCAAAAACTTGTGGTCTTTTTTTTCTCTTTATATATATATATCTTTTGTCTTCTTCCCAAATATTATATACATAAATATAATAATAATAATAATAATAGAATAACAATATTAATAAAAAAATTAATATTAATAACCAAAAATTTGGGTTATTACATTCTTCCCCCCTTTAGAAAATATGTCCCTGAATTTTACATCAATAAGGAAACAACTGGGGGTGTCGATTCTGCATATCGACCTCCGTCTCCCAAGTGCAATCCTGCATTGTGCGGTTGCTCAACAGTACCTTCACCATAGAAATTTCTTTGGTATGTAATTGAAGAACTTGTCGATCCACTATCACCACTAGGTACTCTTCATAAGTCAAATCTTTATTGAGCTCCATTGTCTGAGGCTGAAGAACATGTGAAGGATCGGAGATGTACTTTCTCAACATAGAGACATGAAACACTGGATGGATCCGTGACAACTCTAGCGGCAACACCAGTTTGTAAGTCACATGACCTACCCTTGAGCAAATCTCAAAAGGTCCAATATACCTTGGAGCTAGCTTGCCTTTCTTACCAAATCTCATTTCCCCCCTTATTGGAGACAACTTGAGAAACACCATGTCTCTAACAGAAAATGCTACACCTTTCCTTTTAGGATCAACATAGCTTTTCTATCAACTAAATGTTGTCTTCAATCTTTATTGGATGAGAGGAACTTTCTCGAAAGTCACTTGCACCAATTTTAGGCCTTTCATCTGCCTCTCTCCAACTTCTTAACACAGAGGTGATCTACACTTTCTTCCATACAATGCTTCATAGGAAGCCATTCCAATACTTGCATGATAGCTGTTGTTATATGCAAATCCAATCAAAGGCAAGTGCAAATCCCACTATCCACCAAAGTCTATCACACACATTCCCAACATGTCTTCTAGTGTCTGGATGGTCCTTTCTAATTGACCATCCGTTTGAGGATGAAATGCTGCACTGAAGTCAAGTCTCGTATCCAAGGCCTTATGCAATTCCTGCCAAAAGACTGAAGTAAAAGTCACTCCTCTATCAGGCACTATACTTTCTGGTCCCCTATGAAGGCAAACAATTCGGTTAACGTATAACCTTGCTAACCTATCAGTAGAATATGTCTTCTTTATTGTTAAAAAGTAAGTTGACTTGGTTAGTCTATCAACTATTACCCAAATGACATCATAGCCTCCAGTTGTACGAGGTAATCCAGTTACAAAATCCATAGCAATCATATCCCATTTCCACTCTGGAATGGGTAATTATTGCAACAATCCCGAGGGCCTTTGATGTTCTAATTTCACTTATTGACAAGTGAGACACTTAAATACAAACTCTGCAATGTCTCTTTTCATCCCATTCCACCAATATGTATCCTTTAAATCATGATAGATCTTAGTAGAACCTGGGTGAATACTATAAGCAGAAAAATATGCCTCTTCCATAATCTCTTTACTCAGCTCAACTACATCTGGCACACACAATCTAGTGCCCAAACTCAATATGCCCTCATTGTCAATTATAAATTCTTGGGATTGACCTTGCTGAACTTCTGACATTATCTTCTGCAATTATGGATCCCTTCTTTGAGCTGCCTTAACTCTATCCAAGTACGTTGATTGTACTCTGAATTGAGCCAATAAACATTTTTTTGTTACTTTTCATTGTAACCCTTGATCAATCAATTTATGCAACTTTTAAATGATTGGCCTCCTTTTCGAGCTAATGTGAGCAAGGCTTTCTACTGACTTTCTACTCAATGCATTAACTACCACATTAGCCTTACCTGGATGGTAAAGAATAAAGCAATCACAGTCTTTTAAAAGTTCCATCCATCTCCTCTACCTTAAGTTCAAATCTCTCTATTGGAAAATATACTTCAAGCTCTTTATGGTTGGTGTATATTTAACAAGTTACACTATACAAGTAGTGCCTCTAAAACTTTAATGCAAACACTACCACTGCCATTTTCAAATCATGAGTAGGGCAATTTTGCTCATGCTTCTTTAACTGTCATGAAGCATAAGCAACTACTCTCTTATTCTACATTAATACACAACCTAATCATACTCGAGAAGCATCATAATACACTGTATACCCTTTGCTTTCTGAAGGCAAAATCAACACTAAAGCTGAAGTTAATCTATCCTTGAGCATCTGAAAGTGCTTTTCACATCTATCATTCCACATAAACTTGGTATTCTTCTGGGTTAACCTTGTTAAAGGTGTAGCAATCTTAGAGAAATCCTTCACAAATCTCTTATAGTAGCCAGCTAAACCTAGAAAACTCCTTACTTGTGTGACTGTTGTAGGTCTCGGCCACTCTGTAATGGCTTTTATTTTCTTGGGATCTACTTGTATGCCATCTTTGGATACCACATGGCCTAAGAATGCCAGTTAATCTAACTAGAACTCACACTTAGAGAATTTGGCATACAATTGGTGCTCTCTCAAAGTCTGAAGCACCATCTTTAAATGCATAGCATGCTCCTCTTCACTTTTAAAATACACCAAGATATCATCAATAAACACTATCATAAATCGGTCCAAGAATGGTCTAAACACCCGATTCATTAAGTCTATCAAGGCTGCTGGGGCATTAGTCAGCCCAAAGGACATCACCAAGAATTCATAATGACCATATCTTATCCGAAATGCAGTCTTAAGTACATCTCCACTTTTAATTCTCAACTGATGATACCTTCACCTCAAGTCAATCTTAGAAAAACATGGAGCTCCTTGAAGCTGATCAAACAAGTCATCAATTCTCAGAAGAGGATACTTATTTTTTATGGTGACTTTGTTCAACTATCTATAGTCGATACAAAGTCGGAGACTACCGTCTTTCTTCTTCACAAATAGCACTAGAGCACCCAAGGAGATGTGCTAGGTCTGATGAAACCCTTATCAAACAACTTTTGTAACTGCTCTTTAAGTTCCTTCAATTCTGCAGGTGTCATTCTATAAGGTGGCATAGAGATAGGATCTGTACCAGGTACAATATGGATACAGAATTCTATCTCTCTCTCAGGTGGCAAACCTAGTAATTCTTTTGGAAAAACATCTGAAAACTCACATACAACTGACACCTTCTCAACTACCCCATTGTCTACTATAATATCCCTAACCACAACTAAATAGCCTAGACATCCCCTTCTAAGCATCTTTCTAGCTGTGATTGTAGAAATAAGATTCTGAGACATTGAACTATTATCACCTCTGAATTAAAATTCCACATCATTTGGGATCCTAAAGATCACTTCCTTCTCTTGATAATCCAATGTGGCATAGTGTAGAGCCAACCAGTCCATTCCCAAAATCACATCAAAATCTATCACATCCAACAAAACCAAATCCATAAGTAACTCTTTGCCTTCCACTAACATAGGATAAGATGGAAATACTATGTCTGTTTCCAACTCATCACTGATGGGAGTTACTACATATAATGGGATTAACAACTTGGATGGTTGCCATCCCATTCTTGAAGTAAAGATAGGATATACAAGGAATGTAATGCACGAGGATCATGCCAAGCTCTAGCATCAAAATATCATATTGAAGACTATTTGCAACCATTGCCATCTATAATTTTCCTTTATTAAAGTTAGGCAAAAGTATCCCAAGGATTTCCTTTTAAACTCAAAATATGTCATAGTAACCATTTATAGCTAAATTCACTGTATGAACCAATCTTATGTTGCTGTCTAAACTAAAAACTTCACAATCATTATCCTCTGATAATCTGTGTATTATGTCCTCGGCTGTAACTCAATTGTATTGATAAAATCCAAAACATCTCTTGGCCTATTAAAATGAACTCTACCCATCAAAGAATACAAAAGCGCTACAGCCACGTTAGACATCTTCTGATTCCTCTATTAAAGCATCTTTTAAACAATTGCCATGCTTAGTTAAGTGCTACTGAGCCCTTATTAATCCTGGCTATCCCAGCCACAAATGCTACAAGTTCTAGTTCAAAGGCTACCTACACCACTTACGATAACTACTTTGGCCGTTGAGTTATAGTTGCCTCTATCCCACCCCTATACTAGACAGGTGGAGTGGGGGCTAGAACTAGAATCAAAACTTCATCTTGAAAGGACTACTTACCATAATATATTGTCTCCGTGGTATAAGCAGTTCACGTTCACTTTATTTGAAAAGATGTGAAAACCAATGAGGTTCAAGGCATAGCAAGGAAGCTAATATATGCATGGAATTCTAGAAGCAATGATAACACCAAATGACCATTACCACCTATTCACTGCAGTAGTTTCAAGAAAAAGACAAACACTAATGATCAGAAGAACAAGTGTTGACCTTAGCAATGATAAATCTTGATTTTGATCTTAACAAACTTAATTTTGAGCATTTACTTTTTTTTTAAGTGTGTATAATTTAGGACTCATTTGGAAGTCAAAATGGAGTACATAGTTGATAAGTATGCTTTTGGGCTGATTTAACCTCTGAGATTTAGGGAGGCTTTTGACATTCTTAGAGCTTTATAATGAGAAAGTGATATTCTTAACATTTTAAGTAGACATTATAAGCTTTTTGAAGTGAGCATACTTGTCAAAATTTGAGTTCATTTGCATTTTTAAATCTTAAGTCAAAGTCAGCATATGCAACTTTCATTTAGGTTGCACAGCTCTTAGTATTTCAGCAGTATCTTGAGCTACAAAAGTCCATATGAGGTGATTCAAAATGATATGGAAAGATAAGAAAAATATATATAACTTTAAATTATAGGCTTATTCGATCATCTTCAAGGTCATTTGAAGATTAGATTTCATACCCCAAGTGCCCTCCCGATCGGGATAACACCCGAGACAATATGCACATTTTTGGGAGTTAATCGAGCAAATTAAATTTTTGAGCAGTACCGATCCCTATCCCAATCCTGAATGGGATTGTGCTAGGGACCAGTCAGTCCCGCCCAGGACCAAGTTGCACGACCGGGACCGAATTATATTAAAACTACAGAATTCTTCCAGAACTAATCCTGAGCTCCATCCCGACCGGGACCGTGCCCGGGACTAGAAAAATTCAAATTTAAAATGGCTACAAATGGCTAATTTTGAAGTGTCCCAACTAGGACTGATGATATCCTGACCGAGACCTGACAAATTATAGTTCAAAAGTCCAAATTTCATTCAAATGGAGTTTGAATTTGTTGGAAATAAAATTATTATTTCTAACAACTATAATTGAATTGATCAAGTATAAATACAACCTCTAAAGATCATTTAGAGGTTAAGAAGGTTGTTTATTCATTATATACTTCAAAGCATTCAATTAAGCTAAAAAAATTCTCTTTAATTCATTCTTATATTTGATAAATTCTTGTGAGAGTTTAGTGTGTGTTAGAATAGAAATTCTTGTGATTCTATTTTCTGGGATTTAGAAAAGGGGAAGTGAGGTTCTATTCTAAAAGGAATTAGTTTAAGTGTTTAGCCATTAAAACGCTTAGGAATTTAGTTTTAGTGTGAGCCTTGAAAACACTTGTGTAATGTTTGAGTTGAGCCTAAAACTCAAGTTGTAAAAATCAATCTAGAGGAATAGATTATGGTGATTCAAAATCCTAACTTATGGATAAGTTAGGTGGAGACGTAGGATTGTTGAGAATCCGAACTCCTTAAATTCTTGTGTTCATCATTCTTCCTTCTCAACATTCTTTCAATATTTACTTGTTTGTTATTAAGTTTTGATTTTTGTTCGATAGCCCTATTCACCCCCCTCCCTCTAGGGCATTTTCAACAAGGATTGAACTATTACTCTAATAAAAACTTTGTCACGATCCGAACCTAAAGGGCACGTGACCGGTACTAGGGAATAGAAAAGCGTGAAGCTTCCAAAATCCGTAGTAAACCTTAAAGAATTTATCAAATAAAAGTAACCACTTTTAAAAAATTTTAACAAAAATCCGGCACAGTTTCCTCTGTATCGGTAACAAACTCAAACCTGTGAAAAACAAATAACACTTCCAATAATATATTCCAAACACCACTACTCCAATATCGTCAAAGTCACCAACATCTCAAACTCAAGTATATATAAAATAAACATTACAATACAAATATCAATATAGTACCATAATGACAAATCCTCCAACACTATTACTGCGGTGTCTAGAGTTACTAACAAATTATTCCACAAATAATAATAACATTATAATAACCTACACAAAGCAGCCAGTAAAGAATTAATTCGGTGCAGAGATGGAGAATTAATAATAGACTCTCTAAATCCTGGAAAAATAGTTGAGGGGAGTCAGACCTCACTGAGTAAGCTAATATAAAGAAATGCATGTTGTTTTGAAAATCTCCTTTATTAAATAATTGTATAGAAATATAATATTTGTAATTTATATTTAAAACCATTAGTTTACCAAAATCATCTTTATAAATCTAAAAGAATTCATAAAATCTCATAAACACTTTTGGAATAAAATAACATTTATTTAAAAATATTTTTAAGTGTAAAATTATGGTAGAACCCTAAACCACAAATCTACAAGCCATTTGGCTCTCTTATTTATCCAATGACTACTAGTTCCAGAGAGTTAAGCTTCTACCAAGCTACCAGCCGCAGTCAGTCTCTTAAGCCAATATTTACTAGTAGTTCTCGAGAACTAGGCATCAACCGAGTCACCGGTCCCAGTAAATGTTCAATCAAATTATACCTGAGAGCTATGTATCAATCAAGCCTTTTAAATATCATACGCTCGAGAGCTATGCATCAACTGAGCTTTTCATATCATATGTAATCAAGGGCCCAACTCTAAGATCACTACTAGTGCGCACACAGTCCTGATGACACCCATCAGGTATCCCGTTATACCAGTATTTTCCAAAATAAGCATTTATATAAATAAATATGCAATTAAAATTCTAGAGATTGCCATAACTTAAAATTTAATATTAAATAACAATATTCTCATTTAATTTTTCCATAATAATATTACCATCAAAATCATATACATGATATAACTGCAATAATATTCAGAATATAAATAATATCTCAAATTCATTATTTTATTACATATTTAAAATAACACACACTTCAAAATATTAACTTACAAGTGGAGTGAGCCGACTGACGTATCCTCGTCCGCCTAGCCTTCAATGCTCCCGCTCCAGTGTTTTTCTATAATTTATTATATTTATTTAAAACATGTTTATGCATAATAAATAAAATTCATAAAAATTCTCCAAAATTCCAGAAAATTATAAAAATCAAGGAATTTATAAAAATAGATTTAGAAATATCCTAAATATAGCTTTTGAGGCT
>CATIWM010444923.1:0-39287 GCA_949671775.1 Mallotus repandus
GTCCTATCTCTTTGATTTTACGTACTTTTTCTTCCAGTTCATTACCATAATTAGATTCAAATAAAATTAAAATCACAGACAAACACAACAAAAGCTACAGGCTTCCATCAACGGTGATCAACCTTTTGAGAGGAATCAATACTGCATTCATTCAAATCATCTCTTCTTCTACTTTTTTCTATTTATTTTATTTGATTATTTTTATTTTATTTTATTTTGATTTTTATTTATTTTTTTTATCTGAATCAATTATTAATTCCTTTTTTTTTCTTTATTGTTTTGATTTTGAGTTGAATCACAAGACGTGGTGGCAAGGCTATATTTGGCAGAATCATGAAACCAAGCTCATAATCAAAGAGATGTGAATCAAGAGCGACCCCTACATTTTTGTTTCTTTGTATTTTGTATTTGTTTGTTTTGTTTAATTATTTATTTTGGGTTTGTATTAAATTATTTTTAGGGTTGTAATTAATTTTAATTTTTATTGTTAATAGATTATTGTAATAGCCCCAATAGTGGGAATAGTGAAGTCCTGTGAGTGTGTGGTATGTGTTTTTTTTTAATTAATTGGCTAGTAAAGTTAAGGTTTTAATTGGGTAATTAATTAAAATTAATGGTTGTAGAAATAATTCAGATTTTAATTAAAATTTAATTAGATTTAAGTGAATAGAATTAGGGTTGCTTGATAATTATTTCACTTTTTAATAATTCATTTTTTAGTTGTTTAGGGCCACTTTAACTAAATTAGGTTATGTGAATTTGTTTGTTTATTTGTTTAGAATTTTAGGTCGTAAATAAGTTAACTAATATTAGGCTTAGTTCCCTTTAAGCCCATTTCATTAGTACTTAGGTTTAATTTTAAGTCCAATTTAATAAGCCCAATTTAAATAGGTTTAATTTAATAGGTTTAAGATTAAATTAATTAAAATGAATCTAGGCCCATAATTAAATTTAGATTTTAGGTTAGAGGTAATTTAGGCCCACTTTAATTAATAAAATTAATTTAGACTTAGCTCATTAATTAAGCCCTTTCCATAATTTGTAGAATTAAGGCCATTTAGATTTAAAAATTGTAGATTTAGGCCCACTAATTAAGGCCATTTTTCATAATTTGTAAATTTAGACCCATTTTAAAAATAAAATAAATAGACTTAGACTCATTTAAATAAAATCGAGTCGGAATTAGGCCCATTAGCTTTAGGCCCATTTGTAAATTAAAATATATAAACTTAGTTCACTTTAATTAAAAATATATAGATTAGACTAACCTAGGGTAGATGTGTTTTATATGAATGCATTTCTTATATGCTTTTTCATGATTGGTTGCCCTTAGGATTGATGGATGTTTAATTAGGGTTTATACGAAATTACATGAAATTAGAGGATAAGATAATAATTCATAAACTAATTCTAAATGAACACATGACTAAAAGAAGTTGATATTTCGTATCCAGAACTCCTGGTTGTGGTGCTTACTTGTATTAGAGAATCGAGTTATCACCACATTCGATTTGTCCCAGTTATTACCCTAGGTGGCAACTCCTCATCTCCACACCATATTTTTGTGACAGTGGTTAGTGTGTTCCCTAGAGTTCTGAGCTCAAACAGTGTCACAGTTGCAATAAACTTGGACGCTCGCTAAACCCCGCCGTCTACGCACATCTTATATGAGCATATGTAACTCTAACCCCTCTAGCCCCCCAACTTAGTAATTTTATTTTGAAAAAAGACATGGCAATATCATTACTTGAAGCATTATCAAGAGTGATAGTAAAAACATTTTTCAAACCCCTTGCCAGCAAAGAGTTCTCAAGTGCCTTAGCAATGTATTCACCCTTATATGAACTCACAGACACAAATGCAATAATATTTTTTTATTGAGTTTCCATTCGTTGTCAATAAAATGAGCAGTTATGCACATGTAATTAATCCTTTGGATTAAAGTCCATGTATCTATTGTAAAACATACTTTTTGACAGTTTATTTTGAAAAAGTTTTTCAAATTAAGCCTCTTTTCAATAAAGATGTTGAAGATATCTCTAGTCACAGACCACCTAGATGGCATTTTAAAACGAGGGCATGCAACATACATGAACTAATTAAACCCAACATACTCAACAAATCTAATAAGCAACTCATCAGATGCAATCATTTTAGCAAGGGCTTTTCTAATTAAATCCTTGTCAAATTTCTAGGTCCCAATCACTCTAGCGTCAGTTTCAGATACATTAGAATCTGGTCCAAAGGTGAGACGTGATTGTCGTGTTTGCTTATCATGAGGGTTTTTGGTACAGCTAAGCATGTGGTTCCTAAGTAATCAAGTGACATGTTTTTTAGGTTCAGCACAAAGAACTTTACTACAATAAATGCATTTTCCTCTTACCAACAAAATTTTCTCCCTTATCTGCTCAAAATGTTCCCAAACTGCTGATCTAGTTTCAGCTTGCTTCCTTTTTTTTTATTGCTTCCCAGGCTGCTCTGATGAAGCAACTGACCACTACTGAGCAGGAGCAGCAGACTGCTCATAGGATTTTTTATTTGCTTTCACCTCACTATTAGGAGCCATAGGTTCACCAGTAGTAGTTGAACTACTGTTGGCATCCTTGAGGGTGTCCATCTACATGAGTGAAAGACACAAAACAAAGTAATTAACATGTAATCAATTAAGCTCATAGAAAAAAAAAAGATAACATAGGACCCTAACTATAAAACAAATCAGATAAATGGTAATAACATATTAATAACTTAAATAAAATAAATTACTTTATTTTATTTAAAAAATAAATAATTTTTTCTTTTAATTATATTTATTAATATATTTTTAAATAAACCTTTATTTATTAATATATTTATAATATTTATTAATATATTTATAATTTTTTAACATTTTAAAATATATATAAAATAAAAATTATACAAATATATATATTTTCAACTAGATATTAAAAATATTATTTTTCTTGCATTTTAAAAATCTATTTAATATAAAAATATTCGTATAAGTTTAAAAATATATTAATATATTTTTAAACTCAATGAGTAATAATCAAAAAAAATTTATTTGATTAAAAAAATATATTTTTTCCTAAAAAAACACAAATACAACATGTCGATTGAGATCCATCCATAAATACAACAAATCCATCGAGATCCATTTCGATCCACATAGAACCACACAGTTTCAATATAAATGTGCATTAATATAGTAAAAAAAATAATTATTTAGAGAAATCATACCAACTATTTAGGGGTGACAACAAAAGAAGAGATTCAAGAGCTTCCATCGTAGTCTGTGAATCATAGGGCATCCACTGGTCCTAAAAATTAGGGCTTCCACCTTAAAAATCTCTTGTTTCAACGTTTATAAAATATGAAACCACATCAAGATAAAAAAAAGTAAATAAAAATCTCAAATCACAACATATCTATAAAAACAACATACATACAATCATATCTTAAACGAAAAATTCATTATTACAAAAAAAACTCTTGAATCTATGTGATCTGTCACCCTTTAAATTTTTTTACATCAAAAGAAATTTAAGATCGATGCTCGATGTCGATGGACAAAAAGGAGCATAACTAAAACCAGTTTAGTCTAGGACAATACATTATCAAAGGTCGAAAATAGTACAATGTAATAGTCTAGATTAAGAGATTTATTGTTAGAATGAACAAATTTTAGGTTAGAATGAAGAGATTTGAGGATTAAAGTAAGGGATTTAGGATTTGCAATTAAGGGATTTAGGGTTAGAGGAGAGAGGCGAGAGGTCAAAGGCGGCTGGAGAGAAGTAATGAGAGTAGGAAATGAATTAGGTTTAGGGTTAGAAATGTTTAAGATGTATTTATATGGTCAAGGGGTGTAGGGCAAAATGGCAATGTTTGATGTGTGTGTCTGTATATATATATATATATATCTATATTATTAATAAAATCTCAGAAGTTTAGGCGGGTCGGGTTTTGAAAACCCTCCACTGAACCAAAAATTGAAACCTGTTATTTTCTCTCCCTCTCCATCGAACTACTTCCCTCAAGCCGAACTCGCCGATTCGCTTCAATTCTTCGGGTCGGTTTGGGTCGGTGCGATTTTGCAGGTTCAGGTGGTTTATGCACAGCCCTAACCATAGTTAAAATCAGTTAAAATAACTGACTCAATAACTCTTGAACCTAGATTTGTTATCATTAACTGTGTTCTGTTACACAGTCCAATACTTGGATTAATATTGCGAAGTAACATAATAGGAACATTTTTTTAGTCCTAGTTCATGTTGAGGAAAACCATTAAAATTTAGCGAATTTAAAAATTCAATTGGAAAAAGAACTTTTAATTCATCAAATCTACTCGATGTTTTGCATATCAAATCTGAACTATAGTAAGTGTTTTCTTCCTTAGTTACCAAATTCAGTTTCTCTTTGTTTATAACATCAACTATATCATTTATTGGAGTTATAATAGTTCTATTTTTTATATACAAACTATCTTTATATTTATTTGCAAAGTCAAGATATTTTGTCTATTATAGAATGAATCATATTTTCATAATTTTTACTAAGTAAATTATCTGGTATTTCAATAAAATCATCGTCTATATCTTTTATTTTAATATTTATTGTTTTAACAATTACATTGCCAATTGATAAAATCCAATTAGAAAACTTTAAATTTAGTTCATTTTCTACAGATGCGTTAGTTGAGGGTGCCAATCTCATATTAATAATCAATTGAAAAACTTTGAATGATTTCCATAAATATGAACGTGTTAAAGAAGAATTCACGATGTCATCCCTGCCACCATTAACAACAACAGGTAAAATCCAGCAAAAATCTCCACCCAATAGAACTATTTTACCACCAAAAGGTTTAATTTCCTTATCTACATCAGAAATACACAAAATATCTTTCAACGATCTATCAACTGCTTGAAAACAGCACCTGTGACTTATTAGGGCTTCATCCTAGATTATTAAATTAGTTTCTTTGATTAATTTAGCTAAGTTTGTTCCTTTTTTTTATCTCGCATGTTGAAAATTCATTAATGGTCAAAGGTATTTTAAATCTAGATGAGTTGTTCTACCACCCAACCAAAGTAAAGATGCAATGCCCGATGAAGCAACAACTAAAATAATTTTCCCTTTTGACCTAAGAAAAGATATAATAGTTTCGTATAAATATGTTTTGCCTGTACCACCAAAACCATAAATACAAAATTGTCTGACAATAGTTCTTTCAACAGCGTCTATAACGTCATCGTAAATTTTTCTTTGTTAATCATTTAGCGATTTCAAAAGTGTTGAATGCTTGTACCTAAGTTCTTCGATATTATAATTCAGCTCTTCAAGTAACAATCAATTATTTATATCAATGTTCAATGGATAATCTGGTTAAGGCAAACCAAACTATGAAAGCATTCTTTCGATAGCAATGTATCTAGAGTGTTTAACATGCTTCATAATTCATATTTAATGTCATCGACAAAATTTTTCCAAAATAATTCAAATAGTTTTTCTGGGTTAGTAACTTCACAAAAAATTATCAAAATAGTAAATTGATTGCGCAATTGAAAAGAAGTCGCACATGGGATAGACTCCTCTAATGCATAGATCCATTCCATATCGTTTCCTAATAAGCCATATGCTTCGCACGCAGATTGAAATGTCGAATGTAAAACTCCTGATACAGTCTTAATATCTGCAAATGACATTAGCCTCTTAACAATATTCAAAAGCATTCTTAAATAATACAATTCACCTGAACCTGGGTGCACATATGCTATTCTACTGATACATAAACCTTTTTTATGTTGTGTCCATTTTTTTCTTGACTACGCCATACCCATTTTGTTAGAACTTCAGAATAAGTCAAGCATCTTGCGTCAACATTCAAACATTCATTCTCATCCACTCAGTGAACATAGTACATGTAAAATTAGAATTATTTGTAATATATGACAAGTCGTCTGTCGGTCATAAAATAATTTGATTCATGTTCTCCAAATGAATCATTAATTTTTCAACAACAGGATCTCTATAGTGCATTGAAAATTCAAATAAATGTCAAGCAACCTCACATGGTTAAATATAATGACAATTTAAATAGGTTTTTATCTCATCAACAACATTTTCTGATGAATCATCGAAATCCACAATGACTTTTCCATAATTATGAATGACAGCACATATTTTATCAGTACCTTTACTAATGTATTCAAATAAATATTTGACTATTGTCATTCGGCAAAAGTATTCAACACATATATGAGAATTATATTTTAAAATCAAGTCAACATTATGTTTAACAACATACCCATTATCAAATTTCCACCATTTTTAATAATAAATTTACCATCATTCTTGCGCCTATAAATTGCAAATCCATTGAATTAATTAAAGTTTTTGATTGGAATTTTTTTGGAAAAAACTTAGAACATTTGTTATTTTTTATACAAATCGACTATGGATTTATCAAACCGCACGGACCATGTATCATGAATTTGAAAACTATATTGTATGCCTCAAGTTCAATTTTGATGCATGGAAGTTCAGCGGATATTATTAAATCAATATTTGAAGGTGTTTTAGGTTTATCATTGTTATGTAGCCACACCAAGCAATGGATACGCGACAAACCTCTTTTTTGAAATTCTATCATATATATCAATGCAATTGTCCCACCAAAGTGTCTATTTTTTTTACATCATCAATCAAATGCATAAGTTTGACTTTGAAAACACGACTAATGATATCTAGTCTATCATCTGGTCTCTGGCCATTTATATAATTAAGCATTCGTTGTATTTCAGACCATAATGGGTTACATGTAAATGTTATAAACAAATTGGGATAACCATAAAATTTACATATTGCCGTTGCATCATGATAATGTTCCATCATATATCGCGGGCCACCTGTATAAGTGGAAGGTAATATGATTATAGATTTTCCAATGTCACTAGAATTTCGAATACCAGGATTAACAACATTTTTTATTCCCATACATATTTCAGATCTCAATTCTTTTTGGTTTCTTCTAATAAAATCTAGTTGTTCTTCTTCAACGCATGAAAATGCATCAACGATAAATTGCTGGAATAATTATCCACAGCGTAAAAGAGTTGTTCCTTCAGACAATCTTTGTTATACTCTATATGCATAGTATTCTTGCATAGTTACAAATTTTCTTGCGGTATGCATTGAATTATTAATGCAAACGTATTCAATATCTATTTTATAACCATCTTCTCTGCATGGAAATAAAATTGGATATTGCATAGACATTAGACATGGATGCAGCACACTAATATACTTTAAATATCCAATTTTATATTCAACAATTACACGTCATTTTTTGTCATATAAACCAAAATCTCCAACTATTAGGCTATTAACTTTCAATGATGACGGCGTAGAATACTAGTAACCATCACATGTTCGCCTTCCCAATAATTTTAATTTTACAGGCAATACATCATCTTCTTTAAATCTATCTCTAGCCATTCTAAATGACTTAGCAATGACATTTATTTCATCAAACAGTTTAATTAAACCAGCAACAATTACAGTATTAATGTTCTTAAAAGATTCATCATCTAAAAAAGAAGAAACTGGATTATTGATTTCATTTTCAGTGTCATCTATATATAGCTGTGCAAATTTAGATTTTTCACTGTCAACTGGAAGCAATGAACCAATCATATGATGATTTTGTCCACATATTCTAAAAACGTACGGACTAGGCTTTCTATTAATTTCATGATCAATTTTTCTGCTAATGGATTTAAAAGAGAACATGGCATTATATAATCGAATGTTTTCCCTGAACTTCGAAGATAATTCATTGTCACTGTACGTTAGCAAACCATCAAGAAATTCAGGAGTTGAAGGCAAAAGTGGCAACCTAATTCTACCCTTTTTAAAACAAAGTGAGTAAATTTTTCTTTCATTATTTTTCGCATCTTTTATGCACTTTGCATGCCAGTATAGAGTCCGCAGTATGCGCATTGATTATTGGGAAGTCCTATGTCTGATTTTTCCAAGCGACATCCTATACTAACAATTGAAAAACATGTTTCTTTTTAAAATTTAACATCAAATAATTTCAAAATCGCTTTTAAAATTGATAAGATTTAAAAAATACTTTTCGTTCACTGAAGAATATAATTGACGTCATTAATCACGGGTGAACGTGACGACCTTCCATTAGAAACAAAAGCATTTGGGTATTTTCATTCGGAAGAGAATATATGATGTCCTTCACCAACATAGCTACCTAATTGAAGGTCAAAATAAAAATAAGCAAAAAATGGAAAATATTACAAAAAGCAAATCCATTTTTTAAAAAATCATCAAATTTACTTGTCACTGGAACGTCTATCAAATTCGAATCAATGCCTGCTGATGCATCGGTCGAACAATAAAAATTAACAGAGTTGCTGAAAGGCTAAGTGCCATCTACAAATGTTTTTTTTAATTTTTTTCCATTGTTAGAAATCTTTTTTCACAAAATTAAAAAAAAATAATTTTAAGAACAAATTTGTCAGAATGCTAAAACACCATACCTCTGACATCTGCGTTAAATTCAATGTCAACATCAAACAAACAGTCGGCGTTCATGACAACTTCACTTTAGTAGGACACGATGAAATAGGCAAATTACTAAGGCAAACACGCGAAATGAGTAACAAATATAAAAATGAATGAATGCAAAATACGTGAGACATGTGCCATTGAATCAGAGCTTATTCCAATCATATAAGATATGTATCTGTTCCAACCATTGTCAACATATGAATAATAAATAGTACATGTAAACCTAGGTCATCATTTTGCTGCTCATCAAATGTTGCCTGTAGAAGGCCTAGTTGTTGCAAAACATTTTCAAGGATTGAAAAAATTAGGAGTTTTATTACTGCCATTTTTCAGCCTAATAAATTTAAAAAAGATCTAATTAGAACAACAATAAATAACAACAAAGTGAATACAATAGATTGAAAAAGAACTTCGGTCCTTTAAAAAAGACCATTGGCCTTATCTCATGGGCTTTTTTATTTTGGGCTTTTTTATTTTAAAAAAATGCAGAGCTAAAAACAAAAAAATTTTTAAAAAATTAACAGAAAATAGAAACGTGGCCTGAACATGAAAAATTTTAAAATAACCAAAATCAATTGATTTTAACAAAGGGAAAAAATGGACAAAATAAATAAGACCATGAACACATAAAAAACAAAAGGCATAAAAAAAGAATGAAAAAATATGAAGTAAGGGCACATGAGGAAAGCACAAAAACGATCCTTTTTAAATGAAAGAATGTCATATGATTGCCACTAACAAAGACAACACTAGACCTTAAAGCCTAAAACACTGGTTCAATCAAATAGAAATCCAAAGGAAGAACGTGCAAAGACTTGAAAATTTTAAATACTTGTTTTTTTTTTTAAATAAACAACATGAAAAAAAGCTTCAACAAATTGAAAAAAATATGAATAGAAAATAACACAACAGTCATTCTAGAAGCCACAACACACAAACAACAGAATATCAACACACATACAATATGAGATAACACATAAACAGTCGAACATGAGATAAAATGCATGAACGCTGTAAAAGCACAAAACTATTGGGAGAACCAAAATAAAAAACAAAAGCAAAGCTCACAATCAAGTCAACTTAAAAAAAAGGCCAACATGTAGCCAAAGCCAAATAATTAAAAAAAGAACGAAAAAAATAAAGTAAAAGAGCATTAAATGAACAAACAAAACTCACCAAATGCTGAATTAAAAAAAAATCACCAATTGCACTCAAGGAATCAGGCAGAAGAAAAAGGAAAGGAAAATGAAGTTAATTCCTAGGATAGCATTAATGATATTGAAACAACATTCATAGACAATCTGAACTGGAGTTAAATGTCTTGTTAAGTAACCCCTAAATGGTCTTGGGCATATAGTTATTAGAATAGGCTCATAACAAATGCGAGTTGCATATCTATGAATATCTGAATATTATCAATTAATTAATTAATTTTTTTACACCTCAAAAGTAATGATACTATAGGCGTTAGGGTTTAGCGTGCTCAAGTGTTTAGCGACCATGACACTATTTTGACTCAGGGCCTACTAGGAAATATAAAATAGGCTTTGGAGCCGAAATTGGAGATAGAGTCGCCACCCAGATAAAACCCGGGATACACTGTACGACAACTGGATTCCACGGAGGTTCCCAGAAGCCGTCCTCAGAGAAAGGGTTCGTAAACTGGGTAGGGGCTTTTGGAATGTCCACCCAACCTTGCGATTGGCCTCTGTGTGTGTTTTGTATTTTATTACCTTTGATTATCAAATTATTTCCTTATTAACATGCAAAGTATAATTATTATTTTTATACACTTTTAACCCGGATTTGCACATGAGTCCATTTTTATGCTTTTAAACCCAACACTCATCACACATAATAATTTACAAAAAATACAGTTAAAGAAAAGGGGAAAGGATTAATGATTACAACATTTCACATAATTTAAATGGCAATAAAATGGAAAGAAGAATAAATAAACTTAAGCTAATTAGGAGATTGATACTTGGATGATTAAGAGATCATCCCAGAATTCTTGTAAACTTTTAAATGTCAATCTTCCATAAATACAAAAATTTAACAAAAAGAAATCCAATTTGTTAGCTTTAAATAAAACTAAAATAAATACATATTTGAACATAAATAAATACTTAATCAGACTTAAGTTCATGATAATTGTATACAAAATTGAGATACCACATGAACTAAATGCATGAGAGATACAAACTACGCAAAACAGGCATTAGGAGTCAAAGCTAATTTGAGCATAGCTCTAGTGGTGCGGCGGCGCCTCTTCAAAGAGGTGACATGTTGTCGCCTCAACACGAAGGGGTGAGACGTCTATTTAAAGAGACGTCGCCTCTTCAACAAGCACACAGTAACTTGAAGATTTCTTAAATCCTAAGTAATTCCAAAGTAGTTGCAAATGAATGAAGACTGATATGCAAATAAATGAAGATTCACAACTAATACTCAATAATTCACATGATCATGCCATGCATATAACATCGAATGAACAATAAACACAAAATAAGTAAGAAAATGAAAAAAATGGTTTTATATAAATTCAAGAACTTAAAACTTTAAAATGATAATTCTTACTGATTTAATCAAATTTAAAGCTCCTAACTAAGCCCTCAAAGATTGCTTTGTTGACTCAAATCTTTGGGAATGTAAGAAATCCTTCTTTCTTCTTGAGCAAATGAACTTTTCAAGCTTAAACTCTCTTTTCTTCCTCTTCTTATCTTTTCCTCTCTTTTTCCTCTCAAAACCTTTTTTCTCTCCAAACCTTATGAACCTCCTTTTTTAACCAGCTCAAAACCTCCCTTTAAACCTCCCCCTTTGCCTTTTGTCCATTCCCAAGCCAAGATAAAACACACTCATTTTTCATCATGTGCACATTTTTCTAGCCTTACTTTTTACCTCCAAAGTCTTATTTTCACGCCATATCTTCAGATCAGAGATATAGGGTCTCACCTACTTGTGTAATGCAACAAAAAAATGCATTTAATACTTCATAGGTAGGCTATGAAGATGCATCGCCTCACCAATATGTCGGCTAAAGAGGCGTCGCCTCTTCGGCCCATGCCTGGGCTTGGCCTTTGGGCTTGGATTTTAGTGTTTTGGTTTCAGCTGAGTGCTTTAGGCTTAAACTAAATATTTTAGGCTCTTGGGTTCATTCTAAAGAAGATTTCATATTTCTCTTGCATTCATAATTCATTCTACACCATCATCGAGCTTTCGTTGCGGCACAGTTTGCCCCCTTTAATTTTTTAAAAAAACCAAATTTATGCAATCAAATTTTTGAAAAAGCAACATGTACAACAAATGCAATAATCAATAAAAAGATATACTTGACCTTCGAGATTCACTCGAGAGGTGAATTCTTCAAAATTCACGCCATCAACCTCTGGAATTCAAACCCAAGAGGTTGAATTTTTAAACTTAAAACTTGAACCTTTAAAATTTCACTCTCGAGAAACCACTCACTGAAACGTGAATCTCGAGCATTCCAACTCAAGAAGTCACTTACTGAAATGTGAATTTTGAGCATACAATCCCGAGGAATCACTCATTGAAACATGAATTTTGGGAATACAATTCTAAGAAATCACTCGCTAAAACGTGAATTTCGGGGCATACAATCCCGAGAAATCATTCACTGAAATGTGAATTTCAGGCATACAATCCAGAGAAATCATTCACTGAAGCGTGAATTTCGGGAATACAATCCCTAGAAATCACTCACTGAAATATGAATTTGGGGCATACAATCCCGAGAAATCACTCAATGAAACGTGAATTTGGGGTATACAATCCCGAGAAATCACTCACTAAAATGTGAATTCCGGGCATACAATCCTGAGAAATCATTCACTGGAATGTGAATTCTGGGCATACAATCCTAAGAAATCACTCATTGAAACGTGAATTTCAGGCATACAATCCTAAGAAATCACCAGCTAAAATATGAATTTCGGGCAAACAATCCTGAGAAATCACTCACTAAAACATGAATTTCGAGCATACAATCCCGAGAAATCACTCACTAAAATGTGAATTTCGGGCATATAATCCCGAGAAATCACTCACTGAAATATGAATTTCGAGAATAAAATCCTGAGAAATCACTCACTAAAATGTGAATTTTGGGCATACAATCCTGATAAATCACTCATTCTACTTCAATCAGAAAAATATTCATCTCTTACATTGTCATCCTTAGAGTACAACCCAAGAGGTAATTATTAAGTAATAATCTCGTCATGCGAGACAAGAGCCTTATAGCCACTTTCGGCTTTATACAAGGTCAACTGAAAAATGCCATATAGCCTTTGGGGCATCAAGTAGGGTAAATCAAAACAAGCCATGTAGCCCTACAGGCGTCAGGCAAAATCGAACAAAATAAGCCATGTAGCCCTATAAGCGTCAAGCAAAATCGAACAAAATAAGCCATGTAGCCTCTGGGGCATCTCACAGGGTAAATCCAAACAAGCCATATAGCCCTACAGGCGTCAGGAAAAATTGAACAAAACAAGCTAATCAAAATGCACCATATAGCCTCTGGGCGTCAAACAAAAATAAACAAAACAAGCCATGTAGCCTCTGGGGCGTCAGGCAAAATTAAATAAAACAAAGACAATCAAAATGCACCATATAGCCTTTAGGGCGTTAAGCAGGGATAATGGTAGCTGGTCTACATCATATGCACTGGAGCTAGCTCATTCTTGAGAAGACACATTCACAAAGTTCAAAGCTGATGTATGCATGATCGTGATCTTTGAAAGCTTTTAAAAATGATTTGACAACACAATCTCATCTGCACTGTTTGTGAAAGACATGCATTATTCTTAAAGCGCCTATGCATGAGACGTCATAATAATTTTTGCAAAAAATTTTATGTATGCATGAGCTAGGAGAAACAGGAAATTTTGAACTATTTAGCCAAATGGCTTTTTCTGTTTAGGGCTAATCTTTAGGAACTGGCCCTCATTATATCAAAGAATTCGAATTCAAAAATTGAGTCTATCAAAGATTGTCGTTGAGACTACTGTATCCAAATGGAACAGAAATTAAGACCCTGTCATGATCTAATTGGGATGATGACAATAAATGTCTTCTGCTTGGTCGCCTCCTTGGTAGTGATTAACCTTTAGTGTGGAAGAGATATTCTACTTGTCCCCCAGTTTAAGAATTTTTTAAAAAATTTTGTCAATCACATGATCTTAAAATCTGCCCCCAGTTGAGGAAGTGATAAACCCTCTCATCCTTTCATCATAGAGCAAAATCTTATGAGTCCTCAAATTGCTCTTCTCAGAGTAAAAGTGCTACTAATTTTATTTTATATTCCCTCTTTTGCCTAGGCCGCTCCCTTTTTGGGAGTTTTAAATCTAGCTGGGTGGTTGAAAATTCATGATGATGATAGACCACTGTTTCATCATGCCCAATGTCCATATTGCCACTGTTTCACTCAATGCCCTTGTTGCTGATTATCGAACATTGATGTCACTCACATCGTTGATTATTGCAAAAATTGTAAAAAGTCCATGTCTGACACTTCACATGCTAACATTATGTCATTCATGACTATCTTCACATGATTACTCATTTGTTATAATTTGGCACACTACATTATGTCTGTCATTGATCAGCCCTTTGCGGATTTTCTGACCAACTATTTTTCAGCTCACATTGGGTGGAATTTTGCGATTGGTTCCATTGGCAACAATTTGTAAAGATGGTTGTTGAAAAATAAATTTTCAAAAGGTCACACATGATTGACTTTTCAAATATAGGGGCACAAGCAAAACTTTTCTTTCCCTTTTCTTTCTTTCTTTTCTTCTTATTTTTATTTTTCTTTTCCTTTTTTTCTTTACTTTTCTTTTGAGGAGTCTGGTAAATCTATTTCATGTACAGGAGAAGTTGAGGTTTGGAATTTCTAAATAGAAAAAGTCAATTATGATATTTAGCCCTCTTGATGCGGTTTTTTTTTTCTTTGTTTATTTTTTTATTATTTTTTTTATCTCTCTCTCATTCAAGCATAACATGGCATGCATAATCATAACAAATTCATAATTAGGTAAATCAAGCAATCAAACATTCATTAACACTAAGGGAAAAAGTTGCAGCCAAGCATTGTTCTGAATTATTATAATGCAAAAAACATTCAAAGAAAATCATCATTCATTGGTGCGCAAATTCAAATTAGCTTCAACTTGTACTGCGAAATAGTGGAGCTCCTTGAAGTCCCTTATGCCCATGTCTTTCAATTTATTAGCTAGAGGTGGAATGCATGCTTTTATGGTTATTGTCACTTGGTCTAATTTCACCGGTCTATGCTTCATTTGGGCCATCTTTCCTCTCTATCTATCTAAAAAGCTTGTGAAAGGTTCATTTGATCCTTGCGTCATATTCTGTAACTCTTGTAGAGATACTTCAAATTGTGAATTCAGCCCATACTGTTTAATGAAAGTTGAACACAGTTCTTTCCAGTCTTGTTGAACATGCACATCTAGAGTATAGTACTACTTGATAGCAGCTCCTTCTAAGGACATTGGGAATTGTTTGACAATCTGAGTTTTAGACAACCCAATTGCTTTCATATAGGTGACATACTGCTTCAGGTGCAAGTGAGGATCATCAGTACGAAAGTACTTCTTCATGCTTGAGAATTTGTATTTCAGGGGCAATGGTTCTTCCTCCAAATCCAAGTCGGCAAAGTTAGGATTGAGCCCATGCTTTTTCAGCGCAGTTTACAGTTGATCCATTTGCCTCTTCATATCTTTCATCAATTCTGACTCAGTTGGGTCTACAGGTGCTTTTAGTTTTTCTTTTACAGGCTTACCAAGAACGGTTTTGGTTTCAAAGTCTTATTCACCAAAGGGTATCTTCCCTACCATCTCAGTAACCATGTCTCTAATCATTTGTTTCATATCATCCTCGATCTCTTTTAAGAAAAAGTTCTTTCTTAAAAGATTTAATATCAAAATTAGAGGTCCTGCCATTCTGCTTCTTTGTAAAGTGGTCTCAATTATTTGATCGGATCCTTGATATTGGTAAGCTTAATTACCTCTAATCTGCTTCCAAACAAGAAGAAGTTCATGGCTAAAAAAAATGCATTCTTTTTTTTAAAGAAATTACAATGAATGTCATGTATACATGAATTGCAAAATTATTTACAAACACAAACAAAACACATAGTGAAGCCTTCCAACCTTATTTCTCCCACACACGTGTTCAATGGTGAGTTCCTTGTCCTAAGATTTTTGGTCTGGGTTTTGATTATCAACAGGGGATAACGAAACCGACAAATGTAAGAGGACTCTCAAAACGGAACATGCAAGTAGTAATTCCATTAAATAAGACCAAAGTTCACTTTAATGGGCCAGCGAGGGCATTGAAGGCCCAATTTGGCATAGTCCATTTACCATGGGCTTGGGCTTTATTTTAAGGATTACTAAATGGCATAGAGCACATGCATTTGGAAAAAATCCTAATGGAAATTACTAGGTCATTACATGAGCTAAGTCTTGGGTGATAAGCTTTGGCTCCTACAACTATATACCTCTATTACGTCTCCCCACTCAAGGGTCCCTGCGACGTGGATAAGTACGTGCTATGAGTGACAATAATCAAATACTCCACCGCTAGGTTTGAGTGAAACACATGCAGCAAAGTAATGACTGTTGTCAGGTTATTTGGGACTGAGTGCACATTGTGTGGAAAAAGTGTAGTGAATGTAACAAATGCAAAAGAAATAAGAAAATAATAAAAAAAATGATAAAATACAAAACACTAGAATCAACTTCTCTATCCTTAGTGGAGTCGCCATTGTAGGCGGTGAGGTTTAACGCACACCCAAGTGTTTGGCCACCACAACATTGTGTGGGCTCAAGGCCTACTAAGAAATACAAAATAGGCTTTGGAGCCAAATTGGAGATGAAGTTGCCACCCGGATGAAACCTGGGACAATAATTGGATTCTACGGAGGTTCCTAGAAGCCGTCCTTAGAGAAAGGGTTCAAAAACTGGGTATGAGCTTTTGGAATGTCCACTCAACTTTGCAGTTGGCCTCCGTGTGTATTTTATATTTTATTACCTTTGATTATTAAATTATTTCTTTATTAACATGCAAAGTATAATTATTTTTTTTATACACTTTTAATCCGGATTTGCACATTAGTCCATTTTTATACTTTTAAACCTAACACTTATCACACATAATAATTTACAAAAATACAGTTAAAGAAAAGGGAAAATGATTAAGGATTACAACATTTCACATAATTAAAATGACAATAAAATGAAAAGCATAATAAATAAACTTAAGCTAATTAGGAAATTGATACTTGGATGATTAAGAGATCATCCCAGAATTCATACAAAACTTAAAATGTTAATCTTTCATAAATACAAAAATCCAACAAAAAAAAATCCAATTTGTTAGCTTTACATAAAATGAAAATAAATACATATTTCAACATAAATAAATACTTAATCAGACCATTTATTTCCCTTTTATTTTTTACCCTACTGCTTGTTAGCACCATCTGTTGGTCAATTCTCTTAGTCATTGTTCTGTCATTTTTCCTCTGCAGATCTTTCCTCCAAATGAAAAAATTGAGAATATAAATGATCAGTACTGGACATTGCGTGCTGAGGAGGCAAGTCATTTTTTCATCTTTTGTCAAACTACATTCTTGTTATGTGTGCTATATACTTCTACTGTATGAATATGGATGAGTGTTACTGCCTTTCATGATCCAACATTTTACAGAATCACCGAATATATGTGCAATCTAAAAAATGTTGAGCGTATTTATTCATGTACTATGTATTGGGGGAGTGGGGATTTTTAGAGATTGCATGACACCTAACATGAAATTGCACATATCCATTCTAATGCCCGAAGTGTAATCGACTGGTGATGCCTTATTTCAGATGACAGTTGGTTGAAAAATTGATCTTTTATATACAACCTAGCATCTATTTGTGACTTAAAATGGTTTCTTGAAGCCTGTTGAATCAAATAGAATTATGGTGCTGTACCACACATAACACTTGGTAAAAAGGTGAAACTCATCTAGCATCTATTTGGCATTGCGACTGCAGCATGCTTTTGCATTTTGATTTTTTATTTAAAAAAAAAAAACCTTTCTTTTTGCATTTTCAAATCCATCCATATCGTGATATGCTTTTCTGTTTTCTCGAAGCAGTTTTAGAAAAATTAGAAAATAAATAAATGAAAGCAGTTACAGAAACACGAAACTAAATAAACTGGCCCTTACTTCTGTTTAACCTTCAAATTCCAGATTGTTCATGGTGTTTATGGGTAACTTTTTTTTTTTTTTCCTTAGAGTTTGTCTTTGTAGTATCATTATGTACTCCATAGCATTTTATTGTAATTTTTCTTCGCATGTAATTTTTTAGAATTAACTGGCTAAGGGCATGAAACTAGAATTGTTTAGAATTACTTGGCTAATGGAATGAAATTAAACACCATCTATTTGTTTATCAAAATACCAAGAGAATTTAGCAATGATGAATAGTGAAGTCTTATTTTTGGAATTTCTGTAGCAGTTTCTTGAGTAAGACGACATGTTTCTCTCTCCGCAGATCCCAGAAGAAGAGAAGAATCTTGGTCCGCATGATTGCTTGATTCATGTTTACCACTTCACAAAGGAGACGATTCAGAATCAAATGGTACTGTGAGATTTACAAATCAATTGCTAGGGTTTTCTTGTTTCTGAGTATCCGGCTTTTATGAGCGACTGTTAGATTTCAAGAAGTTTTCTAGATCTAATTTGCTATTTTGTGTCCTCAACAGCAAGTAGGGAATTTTGGCGAACCATTTTTCTCGGTCATCCATGAAGATGAAAATTTGTCGGAAATTAAAGTTCGCATACAAAAGAAATTGCAGGTTCCTGATGAGGAATTTGCGAAGATACGTTCTTAACATTCACTTCTTTCCTACTTGATATTCAGTGGATATTGGGTGAGCCACAATATATAATTTATTGCTACCTGGAAATTCATTAATATTGAGCATTAATCTGCGAATATTGTTTTGTCACTGCTCAGTAACCTTTTCCCTCTTTGTTGGTCAGTGGAAATTTGCATTCCTATCACTAGGCCGTCAGGAGTATTTGCAGGACTCTGACATAGTGTTCTCTCGTTTTCAGGTGCATCATTTGAGTACTTTATTCAAACAAATTTCTCTATCAAGAATTTAACAGATTTATGATTAGCGGTGTTCAATTTATGGGGTATTTGAATTGAGTATTTTATTTTATGTTTGTTCCAGAGGAGAGATGTTTATGGTGCCTGGGAGCAGTATCTTGGGTTAGAGCATTCTGACAACACACCCAAGCAGTCTTATGCAGTAAACCAGGTACATTTTGCTTGCTTGCTACTTTGTAGAGTAATTTTGTTTTTCAGAATATTAATCCAAATATAGAGGTTCTGCAGCTGTTTAACAGTAGTTTAGCAACAACTCTAGATTTGTATATGGAGATATTATACGACTTTTGAAATAGTTTTTTTTTTAAGGGAAAAATACAATAAAATACCTTGTGGTTAATCACTTTTTCACTTAGAGGACTGTGATATTTTTCGTAACATTTAAGGGCTTGTGGTTTGATTCTACTTGCATTTTAGTATCCTATTCAGCAATATTGTTAAAATTATGTGATATAATGTTAAATAATATGAATTTTTACTAGTTTCATTGGTGGCACTCACACTTTCTTGGATTATTTGGTTATTTGGTTGTTAATTATGCACTTTCTTTGCTTAATTATGCACTTTCTTTGTTTTAAAGCAACCACAGGATTTTGTGAGTGCTGCCAATCTTGCGGAAGAAGATATTACTGGATAAAATTCCCAAAATGTGGGGATTACTGAAACTAGTTGATTTAGTAAACCAAATTAAATTGTTGTTTTGTTGATGATATTTTGTTTTGAATGTTTTGGTTTTAGGTATCATCAGTCAATATTATGCATGGTTCAAAGGCATCAAGGGGTAGAGGTGGAAGGGGGACTATTGTCAAACCTAGAGGAGCTCTGCGAGGAAGAGGTGGTAGAGTTGTCAGCATGAAATAGCACGGAAGAAGAACTAATTTTTTTTGCTGAAACTAGTTTTGGGATTTTGTGCTAATTGAATAGTCTTAATATTTTTTTTGGCTTTAAGCTACTAAGTTGTAAATGCTTCCAATTTACATATTTTTGTTTTTTTTGGGGATATAGAAGTCAAAGCTGCATAGCTATATGAAATAGGTTACAATGTTATTTTGTTAAGTGCATAGAGAATATAGGCCGATTTTTGAATAGGGATGAAATTGCTACATAGCACGGTGCTATTCTGCCTGATGTAGTGATATATACATTTCTATAATTTAACGGCTTTCATAACTATTACATCTTATTGTTTTTTCTCTTATTCGATGGAATATCTTTGTACAATTGTCATCTTTTACTCTATGTTTGAGCGTTCACAAGTTACCTAATTACACATGGTAGTTTCATTTACATCACATAGAAATGATGAACATAATAAAAAGCAGGAAGAATGTCTTATTGCATCGATATCAACTACATAATGTTGCTAAGTTACAGAATCACAATCTGTAACCTCTTACAAAATCAAACATCCTTCCATTGCTATGAAATACACAATAAACAAAGTATCATTTGTCTTTCTTACAACTACATATACTATCTATAAATCATTCAAATCTTAAAACCAACTACAATAAACACAAAAAGTAACATCAACCCAACAAATACTAGTGCAAATGATGCAACAATCTTTATAAAGCTCACAACAGTGTCAAGTTGCATTATCTTTCCATACAGTAACTTATTTTCCTCTCTCAAATATCAAATATCCTCCTTCATTTTACTTATATCCATAGCATTGCCTCTCATTCGAATTTCCCTATCTGAGCATTCAATAACTGCTGCATTTCTTCCAACATTAGATGGCGTACACCAACCCAACCACCTACATGCACCATCTTCACAACTATAGTAGAACCTATTCTTATTTTTTGCATTCTCACAAATTCTCACTAATGCTCTTTTTCCACAACCACATTTGATATTCACATATCTTGGCCCTTCCCATCCACTTTCAGAATTGCTTGCTGAAGACATTGTTCTTCAAAAAAAATTGTGTTAATGAACTTTATAAATCTCTATTATTTGACATGGATTTCATAACTATTTAACACAAAAAAATATCTTCAACTCAATTTCATTTTGAAACCCTATTTAACCCAAGAAATCCCTTTTTCTGAAAAATCTCAATCCAACCCTAAAAATCAAAATTAAACAATAACTTACATGCAATCTCCAAATTTTTTTTTTTTTTTTTTTTGCTTCAATTGAGGTTGCTTCAAACAAATGGAGACGAGGAGGGAGATGGAGATGAGGTGAAATTGAGTCTGCTTCAAAGAAAATGATATGGTCAAGTGAAGTATGAACAAAAACGTTAGGAAATAGCATTTGACAACAGGTCAATTGTGGCATTTTTAAGGTTTTTTGGTTTCGGTCAACTAATTTGTTTTGACTAACGTCAATTTTCCAACAAACCCTAACAGAACTCCTTAATTGTTAACGGAATATTCACTTCGAGAGGTAAATGATCAATTCTCAAACAAGAGAAAAATAAATTCGAATTAGGTCAAACTTCATGAAGGTTAATGTAATTTGCTCTAAAAGAATTAGTAGTAATAGTGTGTTGTGTTTTGTCACATTGCAGCTTGTGTCTTGGTCAAATTTCCTCATTCCAATTCAAACAAAACACACAAATCTGCCAAAAATGCTCTGCGTCTACATCTATACTATAGTATTCTAGTATGATAGCAAAATTTTGACTGCACATTTCATTTGAACACAACACAATATACAACCAAACTCAATATATACAACATAGTATATGCCTGGTCCTGGTCCTGGTCCTGGTGGTGGATGCAAATTCTTCCAATAACATACTTAGAACAGTTGTCCTTCCAGAGCACTGGCAGCCCTTTCAATGGCTCTACCAACTCTCCATATCTCATGCTGAATTGCTGCCTGCCCATCCTCTTCCTCCATTCTCCTCGATCGGCTGATTGCGTCTGCTACTCCAGGGAAGAAACCCAGTTTGCTTTCACAGTAGTCCTCCGCTGGCCCATAAATCTGCCCAAAACATGGAAACATACATACATCATAATCTTTAATTGCTACCATTACTGTGGACGCTTATATAGTATTTCCAGGAATCACACTGTTCTTTTACTATTACCTAAACTGCAACATACTTGTAAAGCATAAATAAATCCAAAGGCATTAATTACACATCACAGTTCGCTTAGCAAGCAATTAAAGAAGATATTGTCCAAGACTATTTATCAGCAAATGGTGACAAAGACCATAATAGAAAACAAAAGTCCATTTTTGGAGTGATATTTGCAGGTCAAAATTCATGGTCATATTTAGAAAGAAGTTTTAGTCATTCACTACAAGAAAATTTGTCATCTTAAACTTGGCCAAAGTTTGTTCCTTGTTGGTTATTAATCCTAAGCTATATTGACAGCCACTAAAATTCTAGCAATGAACAAAAAAGGCAAGCCAAATACTTACAAGATGCTTAAACCAATGTCTGCCTTGCAGCCCATCTGCATCCAAGAAGCCTCTTTCAGCAAGCATCAGTCTATCATTTAATGCACGCAACTTCAAAGCTACAAAATCACCCCTCCTTTCTTGCTGTCTCAGTTGCTGCACTCAAAAACAATAAATGACCAATAGAAATATTAAATGAAAAAGAAAGCAATTAGGAGAAGTGACAGAGCAAACCATAGAAGAGAAAAGATCTAAAACACTATTTACTCATCTGTTACAAAATGTAGAATCCCAGTAACTTTTTCCCATATCATACCTTTGCTTCAATTTCAACATCTTTAGCAACTGAGGCAAGTCTTTGAATTGAAGTCCTTAAAGGATTAAGCGACACACTTTGGTCCAATAAATTGCCCAAGACAATTTTATGCTCCTGGCAAGAAGTGGGAACGTATTAGGCTTAAGACCGTTGAAACCATAAAAAAAAAAAATCATAAAATTTTAGAAAAATGTCCGTTAACCAAATTCCTTAAAAATTTGATTTTCCAACTGTTTCTTAAATTTTTTTCCCCTAAAAAAAGGAAAAGACAGCACTAGCTAGCACTAGAAACTTGTTAACACTCATTTTTCAGCCATCATGTTGGAATCCATTTCAGTCAGATACACCTGCTACTAATACTGTTAAACATCACAATCTGACAGATGTGCTATTGTTAAGAGCAATATGTGATCTTCAAGTGCTTCCCGTCTTTTCCTATGGTTAGATCTTATAAATCAAGCGTTCAATCTTAAGCAACATAATATTTGAGAAGAACCATGTCTAGATCAAAATGTTCGGAAATGAAATCACCTGAAATTCGCTACATTCTAATCACCTTGGTTATCTTGAAGTACATTATATTTCATTTTTTTCATATTTTTTAAAAATCACCCGAGAATATTAAACAAATTTTTAAAAAATAAAGAAAAGAAATAGTAATTTTACAACAATATTATGGCCATTCTAAGCATATTTAGGAAAATTAGATGCATACCTGTAATTGCTTCGCATAAGAGAGATAGTCAAAAGGAAGAATGGAGTCATCAGCCAGGTGAAGGGCTACAAGTCCCCAAACTCCTGCAACTGAAACAATGTAAAACAGAAAAGTACAATTACATTTCAGGTTTTAATGGTTGGCCGTGCTTTATATCTAATAAGTCAGTTGCAAATTCTTGTGTGCAGACATATAGGCAGGAACGATAGCTAACCAGCCACGTGACGATGGAACAAGGGATCTCCATGTTTTGTTATCCACTCGTAGGAGTCAAAAGCAGTGTGATACACTGGGAAATCTGCAGAAGTGTGAAAGTCGTCACATTACCAGAATGCCTATAGCACTAAAGCTTCATTTTGCTCATGAAGTTTCTGACAAAGTTGAGATCATTAAAAAGACATCCAAGATGTTTTCCCAAAACCCAAAAAAGCAGTTGATGCACAGGTGTGAAAAATATACCTCTCCCATAATATATGTCAATAGAAGGAACTCCTGCATGTTGCAGGAATGGGGCAAAATCAGAATCAACATCACTGAGTCTCTGGATCTGCAATCCAGCAACCATCTTCATTAATCTTAAAGTTACAAACCCTAAGAAAGCCAAAATAAATAATACATAAAATCATGACCTAATGAAAGGGGAAAAAATTGGGCAACAACCTATCCACACCTTTAGACAGAAAAAAGAAATGTGGCATTATTCACATTCATAGATTACAGGAGAAAGGTAAGCCTAAATCTTTACCTAGGACTTCTTTCCCCTATCAGACACTATGGAGCTTTACATCATTACGCTGCAGATTTGGAGGAAAAGGGCAAAAGAAATAGACTTGATAATTACATTGATCACAAGGAAAACAACAGGAAAAAGCACAATCCAACTAGGTACTAGGTGTGAAAATTCATTCCAACAAGAATTTAATGAACAAAATCTTCAAGATGACAGTGGATGAAACGCGCCCTACATGCCTATTAGCAAGAAAAAGAAGCAACAAAGCACTCGTTTAAAATGCCCAAGCTGAATTATGGATAAACACGACGAAACAGTTTTATATTCTTGCAAGGACAATAACAATAGCTTACTTATACTGATAGCCCTAGTAGAAGGTTTTTTTTTTTACAGAAATCTATAAAAAATTTAAGCATCTATAACAATTTTAAACAGCATTTAACATTCAAAAGCATAAAGGATCATGGCTACTTACATTGATGGCTTGATTTGTGGCTGCCCAATTTTCATATATCATTGCACCCTCTGTGTCAGGATCCCTGACCTGAAATTATGTTGAACATTTAGTTGACACAACACAGCCAAAACACCAGGATGTGTGGTTAGGTTATACACAGAAATTGATTAAAGCATTTTAGATTGACCAAAACATTTTGAAACTAATGTTATGCTTTTTTTCCGTGGTTTACCTTTTTTGTAACCTCACGAAGAATATTATCCATCTGAGGACTTGCACGAGCAAAGAATCCTGGCCCTTGAACTGCACAATCTACATTAAGATAGGCCACTGCTTTGGCCCCCAAATTGACAAGGTTCTGTTCAACCCACTCAGTAGATCCTGTGGCAATACAACATTTTGCAGGCAAATCCATCTTAAGTACATACACTCATATTTTTAAGAGGCAACAAAACTGTTAACTGGTAAACTTATGCCCAAGGAAAAGGGTTTTTTGAAAAATATTCATGAGGCCAAAGAAACATCAGCTTAGTTATAATATTTACTTATTAAAGGGTATAAATGATTGCAGGTTGTTAGCGACTAGCTAGCCATATAACATTAGAACACAACTACAAAAGGAAGGCAGCAACCACAGAGCATAAACATACAGATAATTAATGTTTTCACCCCTTTTACATGGAAAATAACAGAAGTGACAGTGCCACACTTTATGCAATGTGCAACAAATTCATTGTTGATAACAGGATTGCAATTGCAATAATAAAAATATCTAAAGCAGTAGACACGGAAATGATTATTTTAAATGCATTCTTCAAAAAAAAAAAAATGCATAACAATGCATCTTGAATCTCAGCTGTTTGAGAAAGGAATTTACAGATGAGCATCAATCTTTGATATAATGACTTTCCTTATTTTTTCTATTCATGATTGAAGGTCATGTGATTACACACCACATGTTAAAATTCAAAAAGAATATGCAAGTTTAAAATTTTGAGATTGACATTTCGATCCGCGAAACATCCTTTTCAGAAAAAATGACATATGAAGATAGAGCATTACCTACCATCCCGAACTCTTCGGCATCCCAACTACATAGGACAATTGTTCTTCGAGGTTTCCATCCCATCTTCATCAAAAGGGCATACCGTCGAGCAATGTCAAGCAATGCAGCAGTTCCGCTGTTGGGGTCGACAGCCCCATATGTCCAAGCATCTCTATGATTGCCAAGAATCACAAAGCGATCGGGCTCTTCTAATCCACTTATCACAGCAAAAACATCATGGATTTTCACTTCCTTTTTCTCCCCCTAGAAAACAAAACAAGAAAATTTGGAATCAGGAATATTACTTAGAAAAGGTAAAGAGCTTATCCATAAATAAACAAACAAATAAAATGCAGTTATGGCTCAATCTAGTGCCAAACCCAAAACACTACACTTCCCACACCTTTGGATTACTAGCATAATTGGAACTATTCGAAGTCTTTTAGAAAAAAAATGGGCCATTTATGTCTCATGAAACAAAAGTAATATCAGAAAGAACCCAAAAGTCAACAAACAAAATCTACTCTCAAGCCATGCCGCTTTTCCAACAAGAACTAAACAAAAAAACGTTTGACCTTATCAAACAATCAGACAAACCCCAAGCAAAGATAGATAAAACCAACGAACGAACGTAAACCTGATAAGTGAAGTTGACCCAGGTCGGACCTGGTCCAAGCCGACCCGAACAATCCTTCCACTCCGCAGAAACCGCCATAGGACCACCGAGAGACCTTAAAATGACGTCAGCATTCTCATAGGACAAGGGCAAAGATGGAATTTTAGGAAACCTCTCCGATACCTCGCTATCATTCAACCCTAACTTCTCTCCTCCTCCAACACCTCCCCACCCTGGACTCAGTGGGTCCCCTATTCCTCTCATAACCGTCCCTCGCTCCACTCCTAACCTACTCCTCTCGGCGTACAATAGCACGGCGAGCGCACCTTTAGATTCAGCTATTTTAACAACTCCACCTCTGCTCAACCCACCACCTTTCCTCACCAAAACAATACACCCCTTAACCTCCACACCTAAACCCTCAAGCGCACGATAGTCTTCTTCACGACCGTAATTCACAAACACGACCTCACCATGCGCAGCGCCGGACGGAGAATACGCGTGATACGCATGCACAACATCAGCATCTCCGACTTTTTCAGTTAGTGAAAAAGTGACGGAAGTGCCGTCGGTAAAATGCGCAGAAAGCGAAGCGTGCAGAGGATAAGAAAGCAGAGAGTCGTAGCTAACTTTATGCGTCTCCAAATTGAGAGCACTGAAATGAGAGTAAACGTAATCGGTAGTGCGCGAAGCGAGCTCAGTGCCGGCGAGGTGGGGCCGAAGCGTGAGGGCACGGAGGTAGGAGGCGATGGTGGTGTTGGAGGAAGAAAAAAGGAAGAGGGAGTGGTAATGGAGGGTGGTTTGGGGATTGATTTCAGGGGTGGGGTGGTGAAAGGTGTAGAAAGCGAGAATGCAGAGAATCAAGAAGAAGAGGAAGGTGCAGAGAGGCGGTGGAGGCTTTGTTGAAGATGAAGGAAAAGACGTTAGGGTCTGTTTGGTTAGAGGAGAAGACATTTTCGAGACTGTGAAGTCAGTTGTGAAGAAGAAGAAGAAGAAAGAAGAAGAAAATGGTTGCAGAGATTTTAATATCAGAGCGAAAAATATATATATATATATTTATATTTTATTTTATTACATTAAACTGGAGACTCATTAGAGGTTACGATTTTTTTATTACTGTACTAAATACTCTTTGGAGAGTCCGAGCTTGAACGGACACGAATATAAATATATAAATATATATATAGAAAATCAAAATACAAATTTTAAAAATAACTTTTAATTAAAATATTAAATAATATAAATAAAAAAATAAAAATAAAAATATGTAAAAATTATTATTAATTAAAATGTTAGTGCGAAATAGAATTGTTTAATGAAAAGTATTTTGATAATTATTTTTTAAGAAATTTTTTAAAGAAAATAAAGTTGAATTTTACACTCAATTTATAAAATTAATTTATATTTAATTTAAAAAATTTATTTCAGTTACGTAATCAATAAATACTAATGACTACTAACTATGGAATTATTGAGTTGAATTCATTGATAAAAGCTAATTTTGTTTAAAATATTTAAAAATTTAAATTATAATTATAATATATGTAATTATATTTACTTAATTATTAAAAATATTATTAAAATTTAATTAAATTAGTATAAATTAGTGGACTCTAAATACAAATAATTCAAATTAAAAATATTAAATTATTTTCAATGTGTAGTTTAAATTCATCAAATAATTGGATAATTTATTTGAAAAATTTTAAAATTTTAAGTTTAAATTTTTCCAACTACCATTTATCAATAACAATAATAAAAAAAATTTCTTCAAATAATAATAATAATATACATTTTATAAATTTTTTATTATGACATAAGTACTGAGTTATATAATAAAAAAATATTTTATAGTTTGAAAAAAAATTAATTAAATTTTTATTGACTTTATAGTTATTCATTTAATCCAAAATAAATACAAAATTTTTCCAAATAATGATTTAAATAATCAAGATTTATATAATAGAAATAATTTTACAGCTATAAAATTTAAGTTTGATTTTTAAAAAAAAATAAGTCATCAGGTGACTTTTAACAGACTTTGTAATTATTTATTTAATGATTATAAATACATATATATATTTTTTTTGTTAGAATAAAATTTGATACAGTGTACTTGATGATGATGATGATGGTTTTGAGGTGTGAGCAGGGCAGGGGAGAGCACAGAGTGCAGAGGAGGAAGGAAGAGTGAAGAACTTGGAGGACATGAAAAGATGTCGTTTTATGCGGTGGGGTTTGGGTATAGGGGGTCAGTGTGATGTGAATTGAGGAGTGGGTCCGAGCTTTTTGCTCACACAGATTACACGACATTGGTTAAAGGGACCCATGTATGGAGAGGGCGTCAATCTTTTTGGAACTATAATTTTTTTTTTTTTTTTTATCGAATATATGAACCTTTTACTTTTAAATAGCTTCGATCTTATAATTGAAATTAATTGATTTTAAATGGATCGGTTAATATTTAAATTTATAATTTTAAAGATTATGACTTGAACTAAATGGTGAGATAGAGTGTAATTTAATTATTTATATAAATATTAATTTTATTATTTTAAATAATAATAAAGTTTATGTATATATATTAAATAATTATTTTAAGTTGAAATATGACAAAAATTAGAAAGCTTTTTCTTTAACATTATAATATGTAAAAGTTTATCAGTAAAAAGCTATGAAATGGAGCTCAACTTGACTAGAATAAACTTGGTAGAAGAAAAGTTCGACTCTCTTTTCTCATTGTAGTTCAAAAAATTGAACTACTTACATCAATTGATTAATGATATTATTTAGTAAAAAAAACTATTAATAATTAATAATTATTTGAATCAATAAATAAAAGCTCTGCTCCTGTAATTCTATCTCAATCGAATAAAAGAAAATTGATTAAACACCTTAGTATAGCTAATGAAAATCAAACAATTATTCAAGGATCCATTTAGCGTATGTGAGGTTTTCCTTGTGTTTTTTCTCTCATAAAACCCCTCCTTTGTTACGTGTTGTTGGGATGGCCACAGGTAGCCCTCTTCTTTTGATTTTCTACTTTATTATCTACAGTTTGCAATTCTTATCACTAAATAAAAAGTATTTTAATAGATCTATAAGATTGTTGAATATTTTTTCAGTTCATGTAAATTTGTATCCATATTGAAGAAGGTTTAGTTTGATTTACTCAAAATTCAAATGATTCTTCACAAGATTTCCATTTTTGTCAAGGTAAATATGGTAGTCACTAGCCTGTAAAAGATATTAATGTTTTGGTATAGTTTATTTAGAATTCAGGCACTTGACTGATCCATCTTCTTTTATGAAGTTTTACATGGATGCTAAAATTCTATATCAACAACACTTAAAATTTGAGTGTTTTTTTGTTTTGATTATCTCTTGAATGCAAAATATTTACTGTCAATATTGTAATGGTTGTGTTGATGTACTTCTAATTTATCTTGTGGTAGGTGTTTTGAACTGATATGGACATACTAATCTCTTCTTCTGTACACCTCTTTCTTTTTTATGAAGTTTTCTTTAGGTAAAAAAATCAAACAATTATCAAATACTTTCTTTTAACATATCAAATAACCACTAAAAAAGATAGAACTGAAAATATCATATGATGGAACAGCAATATAGCAAAAGAAGATGTACACTATCCATTTATATGTTGGTCAAGATTTGGCATGGTACATATCTTGAATTACATGTCGTTCTCCTTTCCAACCATAGATTTCTTTGTCTTGATAATACATTGTAACAACTCTTAAGGATAATCAAGAATGTAGTGTCCGTGACTCTGCATGCTGCTTCTAAACATTGAGATGCTTAGCTTAATTTTCCTCTGTATGAGTTTATTTAGCAATGAAATCAATTTTTTTTTGGTAGCTGGTCCCATCATGCTTGGTAGGTGGTGCTAGTCAAAAAATTTTATTTAGTGACCATTTGAATATGAATTTTATTATAAAATAAATTTACCTAGAAATTAAATAAACTCTTACATCACCTATTGAATTATTTGATGTTAACCAGTTTTGTTTCGTTATTATTTATCACCTAACCCTTTTTTTATTTTATAAAAATGTACTTGCAATCCCTCCTAGAGATGAGCAAAAATTGAACCAAAAACTGATAATTTCCGTAGATTTTTGGTTCGGCTTGTAAATTTTCAAAATTAAAAATTCAATTAAAACCAAACTACCTGAAAATATATGTGGCTTGGTGGAAGTCGTATTTATTTTGATCCATAAAGTCTTAGATTTGAACCTCTAGTACCACTTTTTAAACTTTTTTCTTATTTTTCAAAATTAAGTTTATCGAAAACCAAATTAAGCTGTCAATTCATAACGATTTTCACTTCGATTTATAAAAGCCAAAAATTTTCGATCAATTCAATAACTAAACTGACCGAATGCACACGTCTAATCCCTAACACCTATTTTGAAGGGAGAGAACATAAATTAACATAAAAAGCAAACAATATGAGTCACATAGATAAAAAGATATGAAGGGGACAAAACATAATATAGCATTGTAAGCAAAGAAGCTCAATCTTGTTAGTAGAGTGTCACAAGTCACCAAGAGGAACAATACATACAAAATTCTCTATCTTGAGGAGGCACAACACTAATCAATTGAACCCTCTACTACTCTACCACCCATGTGGATTTAATTTCTTTGTTCCAAGTGACAATATCATTTAATGGGTACTAAGAAAACAATAAACTTGTGGCTATAATTGATGCAAAAGAACCTGTTGTATGTAGCAGCTTCTGCTTTGGAAAAGGACATGAAGCTTTTTTACTTGATTTTTATTCTTCTTGTGTTTGTTGTGAAAAGAAAATGAGAATCCATTACACACCCATGTCTTACTTTTGCTTTTTATTTCACTTTCAGTATATATATATATATATTTATAAATGAGAGTGGATGAATGCTTGTTACTCATGCTGGGTTGAGTGGGGAGAGCATTAGCTTTGATGGAACCAATATGTCTCCAATCACCTGAAAAAGATATAAACTTATATACATATATGATACATATATATACCTCCAAATAAAGGAAAATCTTGACAAGATGCTCTTTTTATATAAAGGTAAAGAGAATACTGTTGTGCTGGGCAGACATATGGGGCCTCCAAAGATTTTCACCAAGGTAAGGTCCTATCTTTTATGTTCCACATGTTGTTTATTTTTTGTATTTAATGCTGATATTTTCAATTTTACAGGACAATTGTTATCAACGTTGCGCAAGTAGTTCAATGCCATGGTATCATAGAAAGAAGCATATCTCAAACTCAAAACTTGTTGCATGATTTTGAGAGTCATTTTCGTCCGGAATGGAATAATATATACCACAATAATAATGATCACGACGACCATGAGGGTGATGATGATGATGATGGGGCAATGAACTCATAGTTCCTCAATAATTTCATACTCGCAACCACTTTTATTTATGAATTTATCACTTTTGGTTTGTACTTTTGGTTTGTACTTTTAATTTTACCAAATTAACATTTTAATTTGTCTATAATATATTATATAAATATTTGTTAGGAGATTCAACCACCTATATTTTTAAGAATTTGCCACTCTATCTCGTGTAATTGCATGAATTTACCACTTTACCATTATGTGGATGGTGACATGTCATTCTACATGTTTTGCCAATAGATAAATAAGTAGGAAAATTTTGTTATATCATTTATATAAGAGAAATTTGTCATACCTCGGCTTCTTAAACTACTAACAACTGATGAAATAAAAAAGCTATAAACTTTTAAATTCTTTCTCAAATGCTATAGAAAGACAAAAAGATAACAATCTTCTAATATACCAAAAATTTTATGATGATTTTGCCCCATATACAGTTGGAATTCTAAATTAATAATATCGCCATTTAAGGTCCATCCATATACTATTAAGTTTTAGTTTTTATTACTTTAATTAAATATTAAATTTTAATTGTTTGTTCGCATATAGGATATTGTTGTCTTTTTATATTCCTATAGCACTTACAAGAGATTTTAAAAGGTTAAATTTTTTTTATTTCATTAGTTGCTAGTAGTTTTAAAAATTGAGGCAAGAGAAATTCCTCCTACACTAGGAGTACAAAAAAATTGTCCTAACATGTGTTTATATAACATATTGTACATAAGTTGAAATGTTAATTTGAAAAAACTGAAATAAATGAAGTAAAATAATAAATTCATATAAATACTTATGACTGTGCGTATATAATATGTCATTTCATATTAGTTTAATATTTTAGAATTAAAGCAAAATATCTATATATGGCTTTTGAAATGTACTTTAAACAAAAATATAACAAAATATATGCCCATATGATATGATTATATGTCTATTTTTAATATAATATTTCTAGTATTTGATAATTACAAGGAGTGCGACTATGTTAGAGTTGATTTTAACTATTTTTAGAGTTTAAATCGAATAAATTTTAAAAAAAATAAAACCATCTCAACAATATTTTTTTTTTCTATATATGAAATCTTATTTAAAAAAATTTGAACTTTTTATTATCTGAATGAATAAATGTTGGTATATATCTATTTGTTTTGTTAACAAACTAAAACAATACAGTGGTTATATTTATGTAATTAATTGACAAAAATATTAATATATTAAAAAACAAAGTAAAAAAAAATCAATATTTCTCCATTTTGTCAAACCCTTGGTCCTAAATCTTATCCCAGGTTCCTTGGTCCAGAATGTACATATATGACAAGATGCGTTCCATAATTTTTTTTCAGAAAAAGCAAAAGGGACATTTTAGTGGCAAGCAAAGTTGCCTCTATGGACTGCATGCATGGATTGGCCACTATATTTCTCATTCTATTTTTATCAGTGATTGAAAAAGAATGATTCTATGGTTCTTCCCCAAATATGATTTCTGCAATTTTTTCTTTTTTAATCCTGTCAGGACATGATAAATCTCAACTCAAACAAGTTAGGCAAAATCCAATTTGTTTTATTGGGTTATTTTTTTATTTAATAATTTCTTGGTTTTTGGGAATTTTAGCTCGATAAGACTGAAATTATTGTTATTATAGTTTTAAGTGTTCTGTTTGAATTTTTAGCTGACATTTAATTTTAAAAATAAAATTATAAAATTTATCATGATTATTTATGCAAATACCTGAATTATATTATATTAATAAATAATATCTGAATAAAAATAAATATTAATTGAAAATTAAACTTATAATCTTTTAATATTATTAAAATAATATTTATCATTTAATTATTAAATTTTTAACCGCTAACTGTTGCAATAAAGCTTGCAGTGGACTATTCTAATTTAAATAACATTTCAAATTTAAACCATAATATACACAATCACATTAAATAGTTGTTGGAAGATATTTTTATTATTTTTGTAATTCTACCTAAATTAAACTGAATTAATCAGAATTTACTAAATTTTAAATATAATCCGATAAAAAAAAAAAAGGAACTTTCTGCCAAATGTTTGATTGAATTACTATTAATTATACATTTTACCAGTCAAATCGATACTTCTAGTAAATAAAATATAAAAATTTTGCTACCTTGCATCAATTTGATGGACAAGTTTTTTTTGGTCAATTTGATGGACAAGTTAGGTGATGCTTTTGGGCTGAAGTCGTACGGATGCTACAATCATAGAAAACATAGAAGATGGCTAACCTTGCTCAATTTGATTGAAAAGTTAGATTATGCTTTTGTAATTTAGCATAGTTGTAAAGTGCAATAGCACTCAAACCAAGTGGGATTAGACAGGAGGATTAGGGGATTGGATTATAGCACATACACTTTGTGATAATTGCTCCATGAAATTAGGTGTGCCCCAGCAAAATTGTGGTGTTAATGATGGTGGTTGTACATCAGTATACTGTAGGTTGATTCTATTATTGGTTTCCATATAGAACATAATTCATATGAAGATTATTAGAACCAAATATTTTTCAACTCAGAAAATTCTAATCACATAGCTCATATAAAAAAAATTATTCAGTAAGAATGTGCCTAAAATATGCACATAACATTTTTGTATTTTAAATGGATGTCAAGTATCTATTAATACCAACTTTTTCATATTTAAATATGAAACATTCAAATCAACATTTATAAATTCAAGTAGCGAAATTCTTGTAATTTTTTTGAAAAAGATATCAAGTTCAGATTTTGTGCGTAAAAAAACTGATGCTGAAATTTTTTTCCCTCTCACGGAGTCCAATTGATTTGATCGGAATTAATTAAAATTTTTAAAACTATCAAATATTAAAGATTATTACAAAAAAAAAAAATTGAAAACTTTGTAACTACCAAATATTGAAGATAATTCATAAAAGAAAACCAATCAATATAAGTATCACCCACGTATTTATTGCAGTAAATTTTTTCAGGGTGGGATCGGGTGTCCTTTGACATCTTGGCTATCAGCCAAAGCCAAGAACGTGGGATTATTGCAGTATATTAAGTATCACCCGTAAGCTTTTTCCCATATGAAAATTATAAAGGACATAAATATATGATGAGGCCATCCTCGGAGCAAATCAAACAACTAACTGCATTTTCATTTGATTAAGGCCACAAGAAAGTTGTCACCATCAAAATACAAAGCCTATAGATACATTTTCAGAAGCAGATGTATAATGTTTAGCGAAAAAATCTCTTCTACCTATTTCTAACAATATCTCTCTTCCATGAACAGTCTTACTTCTTCCAAGCAGCTACTGCTTCTAGTGCAGATACATAATTCCATCAAAATGAAGCAGAATCTCGAGCCAAAATTGTTTTAAACTCCAACGATGCTGTTGTAAGTACCATAACCAGCAAATAGCAATCCACTTATCACAAAGCAATAATCCAAGGTTTTCTGCCAGAACTTCAGACTTGGACCTAATAATATCAAGTGAAATGTTGCTGGTAGAACAAATGAGATCAACGCACACACGGTACTCCCCACAAGTGAAGCAAATACACCAAACCCAGGAACAAATGATGCCACGATTGCCAAAATAATAATCAAAATCGCGCGACTCCCATATCTTCCAAATTTTCCAACTCTTGTTGCAATTGCACCATCATTATAATACATCTTTTGATACCATCCACAGTATTCTAGCCTCCCCTCAACAATTTCATGAATTGGGTGCACCATGATAGGAAATGTGAACATTAGTCCCAGGCACAATCCAATCTGTTTTCATTTAGAATAAATCTTATCACAAGAAGTTTCATTTTCTCAACTAAGCAATTGTGAGAATATATGATTCCAAATCATGATTTACAAGCATAAGATTACTCGAATAAAGTGTTTTTGATAAGAAGAATATCCTGCTGAGCTGAGATCATGAAAGCTTGGCACTATTTCACTACATTTAATAATTGAACAAAGAAAACTATTGGTGAATAGAATCCGTGTAGGAGTTCAGGTGTGGACGTGCATGCTTAATGCCAATGCATCTGAATCTGTGTCCACTTTTTTTTTTTTTGGCCTAACATGCTTTAGGGTAAAGTTTATATGCTAAAAAAAAACACTGACCTCCAATTTGAGATGGTGATAGTTAGTGAATGGCAATTATTGGTATAACGACAAAGCAGACAGGTGGGCAAAGCATCTATTAATGTATTACAGAGAACATGGTATCAAGAACCAGTTCCTAATTCTAAAGTTGGCTTCAATATATCAAATTACAATCAGCGTCGAGGGACAATGCAACTTTTGAACAAATATGCAAAGCAGCTAGGATTGTCATTCTCAAAGTATAAAACAAATCTAGAGAACAAAAGGCAACACATCTATCATCAAATCATGCAGCTACATTGATTTAAAGGTGACAGGAGACTGAAGCTTAGTACCTGAACAGCAATGGAAGACCAATTATGAGGTAAATTGAGAGTTATAATGTCTTTAGTTTGATCACCATAAGCCATATAACCAGAAAATCCAAATAGCACATACACAAGAGTGATTCCTGTGAATGCTTTGGCTAATAAACTAGGGAATCTGTCCCTTTCTGTCATTGATGCCTCTAATGCCAGAGTCATCCCAAATCCTTCAAAACAGAACACTGCCATACCACCAGCAAATGGCAACCCTCCAATACTAGATGTGATTGCAGTTCTATCACTGAACTTGAATTCACCACTCATTACCTTTTCTACATCCTCTTTAACCACTATTGCCATTGCTAACACATTGCATATATCCGCGAAGATGCTGAAAGGAGCTAAAGCAGACAAAGAACTAATCCAAGAAAGTGCAATTTGAATTGGAACTAACAAGAGTATGAAGAATGAGAAACTGAGGCCATGCCCTTGGCTTCTGAATATTGATGAAAGGTTTTGGCCTATAAAGACCAAGTATGCTACTGACCCTCCACATTGAGCTGTGAAAATAATAAACTCTGTCAAGTAACGGCCATAGTTGCCCATGCATTCATAACCCAAATCACCATATGTTTTTGTTTCTGGCGTTACTTCTTGGGATGCTTGCTTGTCCCTACATTGAACCTATCCATCAATTAACAAAAAAAAAAAAGGTGGAATTCATCACGTTAAAGTTCTTTAAACTAATTAGAAGTGGCCGTTATCATTAACTTTTACTACATTCTGGGCCACAAACAACTACCAACCTTGAGAAACAACATAAAAAAAAGAAAAAAAAAAAGAACCCAACACTCCAAAGCAGTGAATTTGACATGTTATAACAAAAAAAACTGAATCTTGAGCACGATGGTACCAATTAAAGTAAGAGGAAAAAAGAAAGTGGACGAACCAGTAAAAGCATGCAATAGTAAGTGGCAATTCCAGCAAGTGAAACACCAACAGAACCAGCAAACCAACCAGCAATCCTAAAAGCAAAAGGGAGGCCTAAAATACCAGTCCCAACAACAGAAACAATGATATTCCCTAAAGTTTGAATTGAAGAAGCTGTTCCTGTTCTTCTTCTTGATGAAGAAGATGAAGGAGAAGAAGATTCAAGAAGAGGAACAACTGTAGACTCCTTATATTCAGTAGCCATCTCTATTTTTCTCTTATTCTTCCTTGTTTTTGCAATCAATTTTGAAAACTCCCAGTCTCGTTTATTGGGTTCTTAGCTGTTTGATGCGGTTGGCTTTGGACTGTTTTTAGATAAAGTATATCAGATTTTGCTGTTAATGGTGACTTTTATGGAAAAATTTGTAAAATTTGGTATCACCTTAGATTAGATTGCCCGCTGTTGGTGGCGGTTAAAACACTGTCGTTTCGTTTCTCATATTGGATTGTGCAAATCTTTTTTTTTTTTTTTTTTTTGAAATCTTCTCCTGCTTATTGAAGTTTTATCAATTAAGTTGGTATGATTTATTTAGGAATAAATATATAAATGGTTTTTAAATTTTTTATTTTTATTATTTTGGTGTTTAATTTTTTTATAATTAGGTATTTAAATTTATAAAAAAAAATTGACATAGCATTTTTAGCAAGTTTTATAAATTAAAATGCTTATGTGTTTTATTTTAAATAGTAAATTGACTTAAATATCTTTTTTACATTAAACTTTATTTTATTTGTTAGTCTAATTATTTTTAAAAAAAATTATTAAAATTGCAAAAATATTTTTTTATTTATCATATTAAACTAAAAAAATTAAATATTTTTCTTTTTATTTTATTAATTATAGTGGTTGAATTTAATTTGTTATTGATGATTTCGTCAAATAAAATTTTATTCATTAAAAATTATTTCTCTTTTTATTGTTTAATTAAATTGTATTTTTATTTAACTCTTTCATTAATTAAATTTTTATTCATTAAAAATTAAACTTTTATTTGTATTTTTATTTTATTCAAATTTTTTTCACTCTTTCAAGTAAATTTTAAAATAAATTTAATATTTTTATTTTATTTTTTAATATTAAGTATATTTTTCTTTCAAAATTAATATATATTTATAAGTGAAAAAATAAAATTTTAAATTAAAAATTGAATCTAATATAAAAAGGATATTTAAATCAATTTAATATATAAAATAAACACGTTAACTTATAAAATCTGCTAAAACATTACTTTTAAAAAAATTTACTTGTTCAAACACCTAATTGTAAAAATAAATTGTTTGAATACTAAAATAATAAAAGTAAAAATTTCAAACACCATTTATGTATTTATTCCTATTTATTTAAGAAATTTTTTCATAAATAGCCAAAAAATAAAAAATAATATCAAAAGTCACAAAGTACTTTCAAAAATAGTGTTATCAAAGTTTTTGTTTTCAAATCTAAATCATGACTCTTTTAAAAGATATTTAACTCTTTTAGAAATTGTTTCAACAACAATCATATCACCAATTTGGTCTTTCTATTTTTTTAATCAAATTTGATCATTCTATTTTTTTTGAATCAAACATATTTTTTCTACTTTTTTCATTTTTTTCTCAAAATTTTTTGCTAAACTTTTTTTTTCTATTTTTAAGATATTATTTTTTATCAATATTTTTTCATGCTCAACATTTTTTCTAATTTTAAGGTACTTTTAACATTTTTTTTATTTTTAAGCTACTGTCACCATCTCTTTTTACCTCAATGTTTTATTTTTTCTCAATATTTTTCTCTTCAAAATTTTTTAGGTACTATTTTTATTTTTCTCAATTTTTTTCTCAAAAATTTCTCAATAATCTCGGTTCACTCACTCTCTCATTTCAAACTAACAAGCTCATGATTACATTTGTTTTTCTCATTTCAACAAACAACCTCTCAAGTTCCCATTAATAAACAACAATTAAAAAAAATGAAACAAAAAAAATCAATGAATTGCCACATCAATATCTCTCGTTCAACCATTTTGACTCTAATGCTGTCCCAACATCATTTTTTTTTAATCATCAAAGATGTTGTTTGTGAAGAAAAAAAAATATTTTTTTTGCTCCAACGCTGCCTCTCCTTCATTTTCAGGTGCAAGTGTCATTGCTCCTTGTCTTAAACTCTTCATAATGTATCTGAAAATTATTCATGTAAAAATATTAGTTTCCTAAACCCAAGCCTAACAACAAGCAACAAAAAAACAACAAAAAACAACAACACTTAAAAATAAAAAGCAACAAAAAGCAATAACACTGAGAAACAGAAGCAACAACAAGCAACAAAAAGTAACAATTCTGAAAAAAAAAAAGTAACAAAAAACAATAACACTGAAAAATAAAAGCAACAAAAAGCAACAAGCAACAAAAAAGAAACAAAACGCAACAACATTGAAAAATAAA
>CATIWM010444950.1:0-10223 GCA_949671775.1 Mallotus repandus
CTAAAAACAAATAAACATGCAAATCATGCAAAAAGTGCCTAATTGAAGAAAAACTAAACAAAAGAATCATAAATGTAATTGAACTTACACCTAAACCTAATGCTTTGAGTGCTTAAAACAATGCATTTTTCACACTCATCAGGTATGCGTGTTAATGCATTCGCTTAGGCGTTTCAGCACCAAAGGGTATGCATGTTAGTGCCTCCGCTTGGGTGTTTTAGTGCCAAGGGGTTATGTACAGTGATACGTCAGCTTAGGAATCCCACCGCCAAGGGGTATGCGCGTTAGTGCCTCCATTTGGGCATTTCAGTGCCAAGGGGTATGCGCATTAGTGCCTCCACTTGGGCGTCCCAATGCCAAGGGGTATGCACTTTAATGCCTCAGTTTGGGCATTTTAGCGCCAAGGGGTATGCGCGTTAGTGCCTCCGCTTGGGCGTCCCAGCTCCAAGGGGTATGCGGGTTAATGCCTCCGCTTGGGCATTTTAGTGCTAAGGGATATGCACGTTAGTGCCTCCGCTTAGACGTTTCAGCACTTAGGGGTAGATTTAAGATGGTATTTCATCCCTGCGTGAGGGGAATTGGAGTTTACATTATCTCAGAGGCTTCTCATTCTTTCCCTGTATCGTATCATGCCAAATAATAAAATCACATCTCATATGTGTCATTCCAGGGGAATCATAATAAAAGAGTTCATCTTGAGGCGATTCATACCATGCCGCATGGGGGAATCACAATAACCAAAAGGATTCATCCTAAGGCGATTTGTGCCACGCCGAATTGAGGAAAATCACTGACCGAAAGAAATCACAATAAGTAAAAGGATTCATCCTGCGGTAGTTCATACTATGCTGAATCGAGGAAAATAACTAACTTAGAGAAATCACAATAAGCAATAGGATTCATACCATGCCGAATCGAAGAAATCACTAACTAAGAGAAATTAGAACAACCAAGAGCATTCCTCCCGAGGCGGTTCGCACCACGCCGAATCGGGGAAAATCACTAACCAAGAGACATCAGAATAACCAAGAGGATTCATCTCAAGGTGATTCATACCACACCGAATAAAAAAAAATTACTAACCAAGGGCATTCCTCCCAAGGCGGTTTGTACCACGCCAAATCTGGAAAAATCACTAACCAAGGGAAATCAAAATAACCAAGTGGATTCATCCGAAGGTAGTTTGTACCACGAAAAATTGGGAAAAATCACTAACCAATAGAAATGAGAACAACCAAGAGCTCATCGCAAGGTGATTCGTACAATGCCATATGGGGAATCACCAACCAACAGAAAATAGAATAACTAAGAGTTCATCCCAAGGAGATTTGTACAATGACATACGAGGATTCATCAACTAAAAAAAATAGAATAACCAAGAGTTCCTCCGGAGGTAGTTTGTACCATGCCATATGGGGAATTGCGAACTAAAGAAAATTAGGATAACCAAGAGTTCCGCCTGAGGCGGTTAGTAATAAGCCAGGGGAGGTCACAATAATTGAAGGAGCGAGTCCTAAGGAGATTTGCATCATACCAAATGAGGGAATCATATCTAGGGGGTTTGGAAAAATCAGGGAGAAACAGTAAACTCGAAAAGAAAACTATGTTAAAATATTTATACAAATTGATCTCTATATATAGAGTGCCTATAGTTCTCTCTTATTTGCAAATGAGATGTGTCATTATTATCTTGTAGGTCTCATGCATTTTGGTAACATGTATAGACTTATGATGAATTAGCCAAGCTATAACAAAGATATGCCATGTAATTAGACTATGTTGGTTCATCGATTTTCCTTTTAGCAAGGTTTGAACACTTTTAAGTAATAAGGAAACTAGGCATTTGAGCGATGAGCAATAGTTCACAATTCATAAAGCTATTCTCATACTTTAAGGAGAATCGAGTAGAAAATTGATTATTTAATACCTGGTTTGGTTGAAGTATCAAAATATACTTGCCTCTGATTTAACAGCATTGGTATCCCTCGGTTCACATTAGTAATCAGATTGTCATTTGTTGGTTCACCTATTGCTGGATTGAATGGATAGGTGTTTGTTGTAGCTGAATAAGTTAATTCGCCCTTCAAGTAAGCCAAATCCATGGATCTGCATTCATTTTTAGTCAAAACACGATGATTCGTTTCTAAATGATTGGTCGAATCGTCTTGACTAACCAGCAGCTCACATGAGTTGTATCCCTTATCTTTCAATAATGAGGGCTATCAACCTCAATTCCTTGGCATTGAAGATTGTATGCCTCGTTTCTTTAACATGTTGAGCACCATTTAAGTTGCTTATCATCATTTGTGGCATGTTTGCCCACACGCGTTTAATTTGCATGGGTTTTCTTTTTATTTTTCTCTATCTGAGCTTACTATAACACCAAGAATCGCAAGCTATATTGTTCATCCTCATGTGGTAGTGATATTCCTGGGTCTACTTCGAGGATTCTTATTGGTGTGGTTTTTCATATTCACTTTTTAGTTATACCCATCCTTTAGGGAGAGTAACTAAGAGTATTATGGCATTTATCCTTGCTCTTCTCTCTTTCTCTGTTTATCCAAAGTGAAATCAGTGGTGGCTTCTGGGTTCGTTGATAGACCTTCAAGAGAATTGAGTATAGGCAGCCATGCCCTTGGGTGTCCCACGTGCATGGTGCTTTATATGGGAGCTGTTTTTCCTTGTCGGAGTCATATTGGTGTCGTTATCCTTTGGTATGAATTTCAAAGGTTGATTTTCTGTGTGTGCACCATGCTCAGCATATGCCCCTTCCTTTGCCTCTATTGCTTTCTGGTGAGATTTCTAAAGGTTTGCTTTCTGTCTGTGCCCCATGCTCAGTGTAGGCCCCTTTTCTAGCTTCTGTTTCCCTTTGGTGCGATTTCCTAGGGTTTACCTTCTGTCTGTGCACCATGCTCAACGTAAGCCCCCTCGCTTGCCTCCCTTACATCTCTAAGGTCTTGGACTACTATTGTGAGTTCTTAAAGGGCTGCTTCAGGTGGCATTGTTGAGTTGGGGCTTTTGTTCTCTAGCATAGTGTGTTGGGGTAGAATCATAGGATTTTGGTTGTGTTTTATGCTAGTGGTAAGTCTCTGTTGAGAAGAGTAGATGGGTTGGTGTTACCCAAAGTTATAAAAAGGTTTAGGACTGGTAAGAGCATATTCCGGTGTTTGGTGATCGGACTGTCCTCTGTCTCTCCTTGGTGGCCCTATCATGACTTCCACGCTCACCGCACCATTAATAACTGCAGGTTTTCCCATTGGTGATGTGCCTTGCAAGAGAGAAATCAGTGAGCAAGCTCACTGGGCGAACTGACTCAGACGACCAAGTTAGTGTAAGGAACTAGAGAGAAGACAGAGGAGGGCTTTTGGAGATGAGGTTACTTAGCTTTGTTACTTGCACAGCTTGTTCCTTATATGCTTAGCTTTGTTACCTGCACAACTTGTTACTTATATGCTCACCTTTGCTTGCTACGTGGTTGAGATTTAATGGATGTTGGTACTGTTCACGTGGTTATGTTCTTTTATCCTATGCAGGTCGGACGTCATCCATGGTAGCGCATGGCTTGTTTAGGGGGCTGCCGGTAGGTTGTGGCAATTGCACGCATTATTGTCCTATGGTGGTCCAGGCTTGGTGTGATTATCTCTGCAGGCCGGATGTGGTCCTCCATGCTTACTTCATCATCTTGTACTTGGTCATTTGGTACCAATGGCCGTGTAATTTGGAGAAGAAAATGTTCTTTTCCTCTTGGGCTTTGAGTGGGCTTTTGTTGGTAGATTTGGGTGTGGCTATCATTTCCAGACAATTTTATCAATTGATAAAAATACATAATTTATTGATAATTAAATAATAAAGAGAAACATAATTTATTGATAAAAAAATTAAAAAAAGGTTATCATTTTGTTTACAACAAATATTAATCTGATATATATAACACATACGTACATACATCTGAATTATATTTTATTTTCTGAATACAATTTTCTAATAAAATGTAACAATTTATAGTATCAAACAACCGTTTACTTAGTATCAAACTACTGTTTACTATGTATTTTTAACTACGTATTAATTTTTTGAATTATAAATTATTATTTTTAATTTACTGCATTAACAATAAACATTAATCAATTTTTTATTTAGAATAATCTTAAATTTTAGTCACATAATAAGAACTTAAAAGCTAAACTTTGAAAAAATAAAAAAGTAAATTTTAAAATTAATATACAAATAATAAACTATATATAAGTAAAATATATCATTATTTTTAGTTAATTCCATCAAATATCAAGAACTTTTTTTATTTAGATCACTATTAGTCACTTAAATAAAATAATATATGTTTGAAATTAAAAAAAAAAAGTACATTTACACCCCTAATATTTATACCGAGAAAGTACATATATCTTTAAAGTATCTTTTGAACCATTTAAGCACAAAATTAAATTTTTTCAGTGTTTTAAACTCCTCAATTAATAAAGTAAAGTAAGGGTGTTAACACTATTAAATAATGCTTGCATGGATAATTTCCATGAGTATGTGGGCCCTAATCATTCAACTTGCAACGTTTAAATACTGGAGCACGACTCCAATGAATTTCTTCAGAGCCTCCATCCAAATTGTTCTTAAAAAAAAAATGGAACTGTTGCAAGTAAAAAAAAAGAAGCCAAATTTCATGTATAAAAACGAGGCCACTTTGCAGAGCTATGTTTTCATAATACTTTCTTAGTAAAAAAAAAAAAAGAAAATATCATGGCTATGGTGGGTAGCAATATGAAGAACGCAGTGGCGGCTTTTTTTGTTCCAATTCCTTCAATTATCTTCTACCTTTCTCTCCTCAACCATTAATTTTTGTTGTCATTTCTTTTCTGTTTTGAACTATTCTTCTTCTTTTTGAACAACAAGAATAAACAGCAAACTCACCGCCTTCTTCTTCTTTTTTTTTTTCCTTTTTGAACTGTTCTTCTTGTTCTTCTTGTCAATGTATACGTATGCATGAGATTAGAATGCTGCTTTCTTTCTTTCTTTTAACCAACAATCAAATTATAACAAGAAGAACAGCCTCAGTTTAGCTTTGGAAGATGATGATATCACATTAATTAGTGAAAATACCCTTCGATCTCTTTTACGATTCGGAATTTTTTTTATTGTTCGGCTTCGACTAGAGTTTGAACTCGTAACTCGACAACCATGGAGATAACTTGGATACTTCTGAGCTTAAGTACATTCTGTTAATTAGACTTAAATGCGGAAGCAATTAACATATATGATCCTAATAGAACAATCAAATTAACCAAAATATTAAATCATGGCATAATTATAAAAGTTACAGTAAAGGAAAACTTACTTGAAAAATCCATCACGAAAATTAAATATCCCAAGCAATAATATATATGTTTTCCTATGTCAAATCCGTAACACTTAAATTCGCTCTTTGATGATATAAGGACTTGTTTGATTCTTGATGAATGAATCAAACCCTTAGAGCAGAGTGTTTTTTTTTTTTTTTTTTTTTGAGAAAAGAAAGACGTAACTTCCAATCCTGAACAAAACACGTCTTTTAACTTTATGTCATGTTTTGTCCAATTACCAAAAGACCATTATACAAAACACCTCTTAATACTTAAATTTTAACGAATTGGCATGGAAGGATTTACACCCGATAATTGTCTCTTAAATACTACACTAATCATCACCGTGCGTACAACAATAACAATTATCAATTACTTAAATTATATGAATCAATATTAGCTGCTGCCTGCACTCTGAAAATCTTGTAAAAAGCCAAACCATTACGCAAACAGATGAGGGCTGCAGACATCTATCAGACCAGAGTTTGCTGTTTCTCTGAGTCCAAATCTACCATAACACCATACCACACTTCTCACGATGGGACAGATCACCAATGCTAAACATAGCTAAAAGCCAATCTTTAAAACCAGCTGTTAACATTTATATCCTTTAAAGATGCAAGAAATAATTTTTCTTTTTGCCAAACCTGGATCAAAATTTGACTGCCAATCCTTGTCATTTGGTGCTTGTCCATCTCTATAATGTGATCAAAATATACATATACATATGATATGATAATTAATATATATATATATATAATAAAATTAATCCATTAATTTTCAAAATATTTCCTCAACTTGTTCAAATGTTTGATCCTAAACAATTTTTTTCTATAAAAATAAAGACATAAGTATTTTTAATGTGGGATTGATTGTTTCTATAATTGTTTGTAGCAAAGTTGATGTTTTTTTTTTGAATAGTACTTTCATTTAACAAACTTAAGTTTTTAAGTTAGGTGGAGGTTTAATTGGTATATTCTTGGTCCATTTTCTTCAATTCTTTAAAAGCCTAATTTTTAGTATTAATTTTCTCTCCTACCGTTTTTTTTTTTTTAAATAGTAAATATGGATGACGAAAAGGGTATTCTTAAAATTAGAGGAGCTAAAGTGCGAAATATTACAAACCTTAAGGAGGCATTTGTAATTATCCTTAATTGAAATATAGTTCTGTTCGGAACAATTAGAGCCGATTGGGCTGTACTTTCAGCTCGAACTGTTGTGTAACACGAACCATGGGTCCAACAGTTAAAAAATGGAGTTACTGTCACCGACCCAAAGTTGAGTTCAATTTACTTTTTCATTTTAACGTCAGGGAAAGCAAGATTTAATCCAGCGATCGAAATAATAATTGCAGAATAATTCAGAACAAAAAAAAAAAAACACTTTTTTAGGGCGTGCAATTCAATCGTCTTCTCCGTGCGTAAGAGTAAGTCTTTTTGCCCTGTAATTGAGCTTTCTTTGTTGATGAACAATATAATTCTGTGTTTTTTTGCTTGTTTTGTGAAACTGGGCGGGTGTTTTTTTTTTTTTTGGGTGCAGAATCTTGAAAATGGAAGGAATGGAGCAGTGGAAGAACGAGGCAAAGCAATGGCTGCAACAGGGAGTTGAATTTGCGAATCAGATACCACCTACCCAGCTATATGCTGCTGCTGCTGTGTTGTTTATCTCTACCCTTTTTCTCTTCATCAGTAATTCTCTCCTTCCTTACCATTTTCTTGATTTTTTTTTGCCTCTATTTTGATTTTCTTGATCTTTTTGTTAGGTTCTTGAATTTGAACCTTGTAGAGTGATGAGTTCTTGATTATTTATGAGATTTTTTCCATTGGGTTTTCGCTTGTAGGTGTTAAAGGTGGCATCTTTGAAATGATTATAAGTGTTTCGTTTAGTAATATTTGAATTTTGAAGGAATGTGGGGTTTTTCAATTTAATTGTTCTATTTTTTATTCACTGTTTCTGTTGCAGTTTATGTTTCGCATACAATAGGGGAAAACTGCAAGCGAACTTTCAGACTAAATAGCTTAATTCGCTATCATGTTTATTTATTTTTTTCTTCTTTCAATTATATTTTCTTTGCAGTTCGCTTATTCAAACACGCGAAATCTAACACTATTGTGCTTGCTGGATTAAGTGGGAGTGGAAAAACTGTTCTTTTCTATCAAGTAAGCATTAATATTTTTTGTTGGGTTCCTTGAAAGGCTTACGGCAAATAATAACAGTGTGCTTTTTTGGACTTTGAAAGCATACTAACATATTTGCCTTACATAAATGGCTTTGATTGTATTTTCTAATTATCAAGTCTCTTCTCTTTTCTGATGATTGCAATGACCATTTTAATTATACAAGAATGGTCCTGTTTGTGCATTAGAGATTTATTCTAGTTTCTTATCCCATCATTTGACGCCTATGCCAGCTTCGAGATGGTTCTTCACATCAGGGCACTGTTACCTCAATGGAACAAAACGAGGGCACTTTCATTCTTCATTCTGAAAACTCTAAGGTGTTTATCCAAACTTCGCGTGCATAGAATTGATTCATTCTTTGTTGTTTCATGAGTTGAAAGCACGTGACAAATTCTGCCCGGCAATCCATGCATTTTAAAATCCCCTTCCTTTTTTAAGACTTCTAAGTGCTTTGACAGAAGGGCAAATTGAAGCCTGTCCATATTGTTGATGTTCCTGGGCATTTTCGTCTTCGACCCAAGTTAGATGAGTTCTTGCCTCAAGCTGCTGGCATAGTGTTTGCTGTTGATGCTTTGGAATTCTTACCCAACTTGCGAGGAGTTTCAGAGTAATTACAAGCCTTAAGAGAGATTTTGGTTTGCCCTGTGTTTGCACACACATCACAAATCCAAATATAAATATGCTGATATCTAATATTCAATATCTTGTATTTGGTAGATATCTGTATGATATTTTGACCAAGGCAAGTGTCATCAAACGAAAAGTTCCAGTTCTCATCTGTTGCAACAAGACAGACAAAGTGACAGCACATTCCAAGGATTTTATAAGAAAACAATTGGAGAAAGAAATGTAATACTTTATCTCTTTCTCTGATTAATAATTTTCCTGTTCCATGCATTGCAAACAGTTGGTGGGATCATATGCACAGTTAAGCTTTTGATTCCTTCTTCCAGAAACATTACAGTTTGTGCTCCCAGTTAATTTTTTTAATAAATAGTTGTAGCGGTTGCCTTCTGATGCTCATTGCTTGGTGTACTAGTATAATTGGCTCTTACAACTTGCATGAATTGTAATGTGCTTGCTTTTATCTCATTGAGCATTCCTTCTGTTATTACATTATACTCATCATTTCAAAAGAAGCATAGATGCTGCTGTTCAACCCATTTATGTTTTATCATCTTGCAGTGAAAAATTACGTGCATCAAGAAGTGGAATATCAGAAGCCGATGTTGCAAATGACTTTACTCTTGGGATCCCTGGGGAAGCATTTTCATTCTCTCATTGCAGTAACAAAGTTACAGTTGCAGAATCTTCTGGTTTGACTGGCAAGATATCTCAGGTGGAACAGTTCATTAGAGAGCATGTAAAGCCCTAGGCTTGTGATCTATTTGATGCTGAGTATCGTTGATATGTCTGCTTTTTGGAGCTGGTCATCATTAGCCTCCTGATTGTTGGAAAAACTCAAGTAATCCACAAGGAACCACCTGAATTTGCGGGAGGAAAGTGGAAGAAAGTAAATCAAAAAAGAACTTGAGGTGCATTTTGATCTGTGTTAGCGGTGTGATCATTTAGTTGACTTGAAACAATGATACCAAGACAAATGTGGATATTCTTTTTTGAATTTACTTTTATTGATAATGAGCTCTTTTTGGTTTACTTGAGTATTTTTGAACTGCACTACGTATCTCTGCTCATTGTCTTGAACCATTTATTTTCTTGTGTTTAAAATTTGAAGTAGTTTTACTCACGTCTTTAACCATTTATTTTATTGCAATTCAGTCTCTTGGTGCTCGGTATTTAGTTGCTCATTCTGTTGGAATGACCATGCTAAGACTAGCAACGGTGATAAAGATTGTCATATAGATCAAACAAGTCTATCTTTATGTGTGCTGGTGTGTATTTTGTTTTGGTGATAATATCGGGAAAGAGAAGAAGGTTGAATAAAAAAAGGGGAAGTTTTCATAAATACGTGGGTCAAATGTACAGTAGGGTATCAAACATCTTTAATTTTGTTTTAATTAAGTTATTAAATTTTAATTTATATCTTTTTAAATACTAAATTTTTATTTAGTTTTATAGCATTCACTTAAAATTTTTTTTGATATCTAAACAATTTAAAATTACTATTTTAATCAAAAATTAATTTTTTTTGCAAATAAATTTTACAAAAAAGTTCATATTTTCTATATTATTTATAGAAAATAACAAAAAATTTGAAAATCATTTTGATTCCGCCTAGTAAGAACAAACTCATCATGAGAGGTATTAAAACATGAAGGAAGTAAACTTTCAAACTTTTTATAATTTTTGGACTAAATTGAAAGAATAAAAAGATTTAGGGATTAAAATGGTTTTTAAGAGAAATTTAAAGGACTAAAAAATTTTAACTATATCCTTTTTGAAACAAAATCAAAGTTAGATGACCAAAAAGAAACGAATTAAAGTTTAGTATCCAAATTTCAATAAGTGTAAAGTTGAGTGACCACTATTACATTTAACCTGAAATAATGATTAAATTTTTTTTCAAAAATGGCGTTGACCAAAAAAATTTTCAAAATTAACTTTCATAACTTTTTTCTTTCAAATATAAATTACTCTTCTTACTATCCTTATTTTTAGGGTGGGTGGGTTGTCTTTTTTTTTTCCAACATTTTTTTACTAGTTTTTTCAACTTTTTTTGCTTTATACTTTTTTT
>CATIWM010445033.1:0-11413 GCA_949671775.1 Mallotus repandus
CTATCTAATGAAACATAAATCTAAATCATTTGAAAAGTTCAAAGTTTTCAAGAATGAAGTACAAAATAAACTTGGCAAAAATATTAAAACACTAAGATCTGATCCAGGTGGTGAATATTTGAGCCAAGAGTTCATAGATCATTTGAGAGATTGTGGGATCATTTCACAACTAACTCCACCAGGAACACCACAATGGAATGGTGTGTCTGAAAGGAGAAATCGGACCTTATTAAATATGGTTCAATCAATGATGAGTCAATCTAATCTTCCAATCTCTTTTTGGGGATATGCTTTAGAAACTGCTGTATTCATTCTGAATAGAGTTCCATCGAAGGTAGTTGAAAAGACACCATATGAGATGTGGACTGGAAAAACCTCCCAGTTTGTCTTTTCTTAAGATTTAGGGGATGTGAAGCATTAAATCTCAAATAAACTATCACCCAAATCTGACAAATGTCTTTTTATGGGATATCCTAAAGAAAGTAAAGGATATTATTTCTATAATGCTTCTGAGAATAAACTGTTTATTCCTTGGAATGGTGTATTTTTGGAAAGAGAATTTATTTCCAAAAGAACTAGTGGGAGCACAGTGCAACTTGAAGAAATTCAAGACCCACAAAATAGCTTTGTACCAACTATGGAACCTCAGCTAAATCGATAAGTAATTGTTGAGCATGCCCAAGTACCAGAAGGCCCTAGGAGGTCTAGTAGGACACATCGAATCCCTATGAAATATGGATTTCTCATAACTGATGATAATTATGTGTTGATTGTGGATCAATATGAGCCCATATCCTATCAAGAGGTCATAAATAGTCCTGACTCTGAGAAATAGCTAGAGGCCATGAAATCTGAAATGCAATCCATGTATGATAATCAAATGTGGACCTTGATTGACCTGACTGATGGTTTAAAAACCATTGGATGCAAATGGGTCTTTAAAAAAAATTGACATGGATGATAATGTGCATACCTATAAAATAAGACTAGTTGCAAAAGGTTTTAGACAAACACATGGTATAGACTATGATGAAACTTTTTCACCAGTTGCTATGCTAAAATATATTAGAATTCTCCTTGTCGTAGTTGTATACTATGATTATGAGATGTGGCAAATGGATGTCAAAACAGCGTTTCTTAATGAAAACTTACTCGAGGATGTGTACATGACACAACCTAAGGGTTTTTTCAATCCTGAGAATTCTGGAAAGGTATACAAGCTTTAAAGGTCCATTTATGGATTAAAGCAAGCATCTCAGAGTTGGAATCTTCATTTTGATGAAGCGGTCAAAGAGTTTGGTTTCATTAAGAATAAAGATGAACCTTGTGTCAATAAGAAGGTTAGTGGGAGCACAATTATATTTCTAGTGTTGTATGTTGATGACATACTCCTCATTGGAAATGATATCCTTATTTTACATAACGTTAAATCATGGCTAGGAAATTGTTTATAAATGAAAGACTAGGGTGAAGCTGCTTATATATTAGGCATCAAGATATATAGAGATAGATCTAGAAAGCTTATTGGCCTAAGTCAGAGCATTTATATTGATAAGTTACTAAACAAGTTTAGCATGCAAGATTCTAAGAGAGGATTCTAGCCAATGTCACATGGCATTAGTCTCAACAAGACTCAGTGTCCTATGACATAGGATGAGTGAGACCGCATGAGTAAGATTCCAAATGCATCTACTATTGGATCTATCATGTATGCAATGTTATGTACTTGACCTGGTGTATCATATGCCTTAAGCACAACGAGTAGATACCATTCAGACCCAGGTGAAAGTCACTGGATAGCAGTTAAAAATATCCTTAAGTACTTAAGAAGAACTAAGGATGCATATTTACTATATGGTGGTCAGGAAGATGAGCTAGTTGTAAATGGTTACACTGGTGCCAGCTTCCAAACTAACAAATATAACTTTTGATCGCAGTCACATTATGTGTTTTGTTTGAATGGAGGTGCAGTAAGCTAGATGAGTTCCAAGCAAGACACTGTTGTTGATTCTACAACAAAAGCTGAGTATATAGTTGCCTCAGAAGCAGCTAAGGAGGATGTTTGGATCAAGAAGTTCATAACTGGACTAAGTGTTGTTCCTAGTATATCAGATCTAGTGAACTTGTATTGTGACAATAATGGAGCCATAGCCCAAGCTAAGGAGCCCAAATTACATCAACGATCTAAACACATACTCAGGCGTTATCATCTCATTCGAGAAATCATTGAGAGAGGAGACGTGAAGATATGTAGAGTACCTACAAATGATAATGTTACTGATCCACAGACTAAGCCTCTGCCACAACCTAAGCATGAGAGTCATACTAGGTCCATAGGTATTAGATACAATGTTGATTGGGCCTAGTGCAAGTGGGAGATTGTTAGTGGTATGCACTAGGTCAATCATATATGACTATATTTTGACTTTATTATTTTATTAATAAAGAGGCACTTTTATTATCATTTTTATGTTATGATAATTACTTGAATAGTTAATTCTTTCTAAGGACATCAAGTATGTGACTTGATAGTAAAACCCTTAGATTAAATATGAGTTCTATTCAAATTTATCCCTAGTCATAATAATGAATTAAGACGTATGATGTTGATTGATGGTTATGTTTTACTAATCATGAATATGAGATATTAAGTCAACTCATAGGTACTATTTAGAGAACTAATGTACTAGATTGACCCACTGTGAGAATACTACATAGATAATTGTCATAAGTTATTCTCATCACAATAATATTGTTTTAGTCCTTCGACCTTGAAATCACCATGGATTTCTATATAACTATTTTATATTTTGACACATTCTAACATTGTCTTTAACAGGATGATAGAATAGAATGTTATTGGATATGAAATGAGTTATATGAGGAATGTGAGTGATTGATAAGAAATTTATCCCTCATTTAATATGAGTAAGATATTTATGGGCCCCTTGATAAAATAGACTGAAAGTAAATTGCATGGCCATGCTGAAATGAAATGATAAAGAGTTATAATTCTCAGTCTACTTAAAATCAAGTCATAATATTATTGAACTATATAAGGATGACATAAACTATGCCTTATGTTCAATTAAGATATCATGTGATAAAGGGACTACAATATTGATTGTAATAAGGTTATGTCGGATTATCATCCTTCATATAACTTGGGTAGTCATAATGTCTTACTAAAGACCAATTATGACTTGTAGGCCTAAATTGGGATTTAGGCCAACTGCCAACATTATGTGAACCTACAGGGTCACACACTTTGAATAGGCCAAAAACAAATATGGTTTACCAAACCCAATTAAACTCTGTGGAAATATATATATATATATATATATATATTCATTTAATTACTTATTTATTTAAGGTAATGATTATCTTAAATAAATTTGAAATTTATTTTTAATTTAATATTTAAAATAAAATCAGAATTAAAAGTGGTATATACCAAAATGGCATTTTGGTATATACCACTTTTAATTCTGATTTTATTTTAAATATTTTAAATTGGTAAGTGAAACCCTAATTGAGAAGTGTATAAATATATCATGTTCTCTAGGGTTTCATATACATCTATCACTTTAGCCACCTAAATTTGTTTTTTCTCCCTTTTCATAAAAAACGAAAAACACAGAGTTCTTTTGTTCTTGATTTATTGAGATAATTAAGAAGGTACTAGCACACAGATTCATTTTGAATCAAGGGTTATTCATGTGGATACCAGTAGAGGACATATCCTTTTGGAGACGTCTCAATTAGATCAAAGAAAGCAAAAAGATGGAGGTAAGGTGTCGCCAGTGTGAACCTCCTCTCTTCCTTCCATCGTTCTTGCCTCTACTTGTGATTGTGGTAAGATTTTGAAAACCCTAATTGAATCGGTTAATCCAATTAAATGGATCTAGGTTCAGGCTTGTGATAATATTTTCAAATTTTCACTACTTATAGTATCACAAAACCCGACAAGATGCCATTCTATCTTTATAACCAGAGCCCGATTGTGCCAAGTCATTAGCTTCACCATTGCCTTGTCTTTCTAAGTATTGTAGCTGGGCTCTTGGAAATCCTTTCATCATATGCTAAACTTTATTGTAGTATGCCCCCAATGTGGTCGACTCACACTTATATTCGCCTGACACTTACTTTATAACCAGCATCAAGTCACCAAAAATTTCTATGTCATGAACTCCAAGTTTGACAAGAATGTCAAGTGCCAACAAGACGGCTTCGTATTCGGCCTAGTTGTTTTTACAGGGGAAATCAAGCAAAAATGATAATTTTGTCTTGATACCATAGGGTGATTCCAAGACTACACCAGCCCCCAAGCCTGATGACACTCTTGAGCCATCAAACCATACTCTCCATGCCTTTACATCACAGAAGGCAACTGGTGCCTCTACGATGGGATGATCGGCCAAAAATCAGCTAAAACTTGCCCTTTAACAGCTTTCTATGGTACATACTGTAGTATAAAATCAGACAAGCCACGACAAACTTTCCAAGCCAATTTTTAAGGAATGACCTTGATAGGATGTACTTGATTATATTGTTTTAACTGATAAACCAAACCACTGAAGAGAGCAAGTAATATCTGAGCTTACAACACATGAAGTATAGACATAGGCCTAGCTTCTCAATAAGAGAATATCGCGTCTCAGTATTTGTTAAAGCACGACTAAGATAGTAAATTGATCATTCATATCCTTCCTATTCCTGGGCAAGCAGATAACCTATGGAAGCTTCTGAGGCAAAAATACAAAGAATCAAGGGCATGTTCGGCCTTAGAGCAGCCATAACTGGAGGATGTGTTAGGTATGCCTTAATTTGCTTAAATACATGTTGGTGTTTGGCCATCCATATGAAATCCTCCCTGTCTTTAAGCTTCAGTAGGGGTGGAAAAACTTTTAATCGGCCTTTCATATTAGATATGAACCTTTTGAGGTAGTTTATTTGGCCGATTAATCTCTGCAGTTCCTTTTTGGACTTAGGAGGTACAACCTGAATAATTACTTTGGTCTTGTTAGCGTCCACTTCCACCCCTTCCTGGTGAACCAAGAATCCTTAAAAATGGGTTGTTGATACTCCAAATGCACACTTGAGAGGGTTCATCTTTAGTAGATCGAGTCTCATCCTTTCAAATGTCTTTATTAGATGTTCTAAATATTGCTCGTCGGCTTTGGACTTGACAATCACATCATCAATGTATACCTCCATGAAGTCCCCAATCAATGAGTCAAAAATCTCATGCATTGCCTGTTAATAAGTTGCCCCTGCATTTTTAAGACCGAATGGCATGACCACCCATTCATAGCTCCCCAAGGCACTAGGACATCTGAAGGTTGTCTTGCTCACACTAGCCTCTACCTTAATCTTTATGTGGTTATAGCCCGAATGTCCATCCATAAGACTAAGAATGTAGTGGCCTGACGTAGCGTCAATGAGCGTATCGGCCATGGGCATAGGGTATTCATCCTTCGATGTTGCGAGATTCAAATTCTTGAAGTCAATACATACCCTAATTTTTTCGTTCTTCTTTACCACCAGAACTATATTAGACAACTACTAGGTATATTGCTCTTTTCTAATAAAACCTGCCTTAGTAAGCGTCTTGATCTTATTGGCCATCAACTTCTCCACATCTTTAGACATTCTTCTAGAAGTTTGGATGTGAGGCCGATAACTAGGCTTGATGGGAAACTCATGTTCTACCAGCTATCGGTCTAACCCTAGCATCTCATTGTATGTCCAAGCGAAGCAGTCCTTATATTCTTTCAGGAGTTGCACCAGCCTTTCTTTAAACTCAGGGTTGAGCTTTGAGCTTATATAGATTAGTCGCTTATCGGCCTCAGTCCCTAGGTTGATTTCCTTCAGTGCATCTAGTGTTTGAATAGGGTCATCCCCCAGTTTGCTAGTAGGGATGTGCATATCACCAACCTTAAATCGGCCTATGGGATCCTACTTTTCATCTTCAACTATGCACTCAGCCGATTGTATTTGTTTCCCATTTGAACAAGCTTGCAACATCATCATCATCATTGATTATAACTGATTGGCCAACTTCCCCTACTACTGCTACTGCAAGCTGATCCATTGCAATATTTGGCTTGCTGCCCCTCTTGAAGCCAATGAAATGAGGCAAATACATCATGGCCTATACATGAAAGGCCTCTTCCCCAAATGGGTTGGAATCTCCATGGATGAGTTCTATATCCCCTTCTATTCTCCATATGAACAACATATGATGGAGTGAAGAGGGTACACAGGCATTAGAATGAATCCAATCTCTGCCAAGGAGGACATTGTAATTGGTCTTTACATCCATGAGGAAAAATCCCCCTTGTGATTCATGTCTCCCAACTTTGACATTCAATATGACAAAGCCCTCTAGAGCTCGATCATGTCCTATAAAATCAGTCACAATAGCGTTAGTTTTTTCAAGATTTTACACTTGTAGTGCGATTTTCTTCAAAGTTCGGAGTGGTAGAATGTTGACGCTAGCACCATTGTCAACTAGGACCCTTTTCATTTCCACTCCATTGACATCAGCCTTAATATATAATGGCCTAATGTGCCTTGTCATGAGGAGATTGGGTTGTGGGATAGTAAGAGATGCCCTATCCGTTGTCCAATTCACAGTCATCTGGGGTAATCACATCCTTATCCAAAGTAAACCTCTTGCAAGGCTTTGGCTTAAATTCATTAGGTAGAGTAACCACATTGATGCTGAAGCCCAATATATCTGCTTTTGGAGATGGTGGAGGTAGCGGCCCATCTTTGATTTTTCCTTCCTTTACAGACCAATACAATTGCACCTTCTCCTTCTCTCTATCCTTTTTATGGAGGCTGAAGTTAGAATAAGGCTTCTTTCCAGGATCAATCTTCTCCTCATACATCTTCTTGACTGTTTGATCCTAATCCTCTGCTATTTTCCTTTCATGTTCCCTTTCTTTAGGAGTTTTGCCTCTTTCAACCTTCAAAGGCAAATCATATGTTTGAGGCCTTCTTTCTGAACCTTTGGAAGTTGATGATTCATGAGTTTGTCTGGCCGATTGGTGAAGTCTCCGCATTCTCCTTTTCTGGGTTTTAGTCATGTTGATCCTCCCCTCTTTGTCAAGGTACCTGACTCTTTTGAAAATCTCCCCTCTAGGCTTATGCCTTTGCCAATCTTCAATCACCCTAGGCTTGAATGTCTTTGCATTTGGTCTATTTGAGTAGTGGCCCTAGTTCCTATGGGAGGTGTCCTGTTCAATTTTTAGCCTCGGCCTTTTTGGTGAGTGAGACCGACTTTTATTGTCAGGATGTGATTTTGTTCTAACTTCAATCTTTAACCGATTAAGGGAACCTTGTAGCTCTCTTTTCACATTTTTTAGTGATCTACTATGCTTCTTAGGATTAAAGTTAAAGGAATGTTGGTAATTTGGACATGTGACCTCCTCATCATTGGTGAACGTGACTTCTTTATTCACCTTTGAATTTTCTGCCCCCTCATCTTTATCTTCTGGGAATTTCAGCTCCACTCTAACTCGAAGTCGATCAGGGGTCCATGGATCTGCTTTCCCTGGTCCAAGGACTTTGCATAGTATGTCTGGTACCACCATGCCGATAGTCTGAGCTTTTCCCCTCCCAAGGAATAAAAATTTTCCCTCATCGATTGCTTTTTGGACTACATTCCTGAATATAACACAGTTGTTAGTAGTATGTCTCCAGGACTTATGTCATTTACAATATTCTTTGCCAACCCGATCCTCTGGGGAGGAGTGACATGGTTGTCAGATAATTTTATTTGGCCATCTTTGATTAAGGCATTAAAAATTTCATCGGCCTTTGTTAGATCAAAAGAATACTCCCTGGCTATATGGTTTGCCTTAGGGATTTTCTTCTTTTCTTTGACCACTATCGGCCTTCTCAGTGTAACACCCACATAATGTATTTGCATTTATTTGCATAGCATGCATCTCATATAGACATGAGGAATGTATGAGATATGTGTGGTATATATATATATATATATATATATATATAGATATTAAGAATTAAATTATGTGGCAAAAGAAGACAATATATATATATATATATTAAGAATTTAATTATATGGCAAAAGAAGACTATATATATATATATGCACTTGATGGTTTAAAAAAAATGATGAGTGTAGGGACTAGATTTGTTAGTATGTGGCAGCCTTAAGAAGAAGAAAAAAAAAGAGTAACATTCGATAGAATAGGGAAGGAAGAGTAGTTTTTCTTCTTCTTCTTAAAAAAATAGAGAGCTAAATTTTGGAAGTGAAATTGGAATTTTAAAATTCATTCCAGGTCATAATCTTCATCTTCAAAGGCTTTAAAGGTTTTTTTGGTAAGTAATTTTAGTATTTTTGTTGAATTGAGTTGGTGTTTAGAAGATGTAGAATTTGGGTTCTTAGGAACTGGTTTTTCAATCTTATTATTTTGATCATATCTTGAGATATAAAGCCACAAATTTAGTGTTATTTGATGATATGGAAACTTTGATAAGTTATCTAAAACTCTCCCTCTTTATCTTGATTGGATTCAGACTCTATGTCAGTGTAATAAGAGGAAATATTTTACTGCTCAGTTTCCATCGTTGGTCAGAGTATGGTAGATTATTTCTTAGGTTCTTCCTCTATAAACCTCCAACTGAAGTAAAATTAATTTTAAATTACTCTAGAAATATAGGGTTATTAATCTAGAAAGTTCAATCTTGAGATTCATTGTATAGAATTATTGATGAATTTTTAAATCACCCTATTAAATCCATTATAGTTGGCAGCTTCATATGTTTAGGTAGTTTAGTGATGTTATCATGCTAGATGAGATTTCATTATTTTGGGATGTTTAAAAGTAAGTGAATTGTGATCTATTTCAGCTAAACCATATGAAAAAGAGGATGTCACAAATGTAAATGCAAGCAAAGGGAAGGAAGTAATAAAGATAGGAGACTAACCTAATGTTCTATGTAAATTTAACATATTAAATAAGTAATAATAAATTTATTTGTTAATCTGATTGGTGCATATTCTAATTGATAGATGCTGATTTTTTATTATTGTGTTGATGGTTGATTGTTTTGAGATGAGATTGTACATATGAATGGTGGTTGCTGAATTCGGGTGTCCTGTTTGGGTGAGAATAGAATACTTGTTGAAGCCATATCTAGAGATTTATAACTTTAAATTGGGTGCTATTTGTTTTTATAAAAACTTGGAGACATTATTTATAAAATTAATAGAAATAGAGAAAGTTTAATTTTGCAGTTTTGATGGCTAATTTGGGCAATACTTTTTGTTGCTTAATTTTATTGACAGCTTGGCTATGGTGGATTGTTTTTAATGTTTCTCTTTCTATATATGTCCAATTTAGGTGAAATCAATTGAAAATTAATTTAGACTTAAAATTATATTTATCTAAAGAAGATGACTTTGATATTCATAATGTGGAATTTTTGGTGTATTTTGAATTTGCACTATCAATTCTGTCATGTTGAAATACGGGTATATTTTTGGTATATTGGTGCACTATTGAATTTTCCATGTTGAAATATGGGTATATTTGGTATATTTTTTGTTTGTTATTGATTTCTTATGCAGTATGGGATCTAAATTTCTTAATGGAGTGGTATGTGATGTATATGTAAATATAAGAAATATGGTTAAATGAGTATGAGGACGCAATGCTATTTGTGAATAAGGCAAGCCTGTGTGCGTTATAGAATCCCCTAGATATCTCGTAAAAAAGCTAAAAAAATGTAGTATAAGATCATGGCAAGGATGTGTGCATATGGGGATCCATAAATAAATGAAAGAAGTTTTGGCTTTACATGTAATTCACAAGTTCATTGTCCAAAAGAAAATACTATGCTATATACATACGATGAATTCATAGCCAAACATTGAATGGATGGATAATTGATTATACTACATATTTGAATGTGTTATTTTTTATAGGATATTATGTTATTCATTTCCTGAGTTGTAGGTTCACTCCTCTACATTATTTTTTTAGGATTAAAAGAACTATAATCGATCTTGAAGATATAATTGCATCCATTACACTAGCATTGTGTCAGGTGGGTCAGCAGGAGGTCATCCTTAGTTTTATTCTAGAATGTAGCATGTTTAGTATATTTTCATATTTTGCATTTAGGCTAGTGTATTTTATACGAATAATATAAGGAAAGATGTGAACTACTTGATGTTGTAAGCCTTTGTGGTGTATGATATATATTATTTAAAAAAAATCTTGCTACATATATTGACTCGTGTACTAAAATTGGACATTTATGATATATTATTTATTAGTCACATGCATATAATGTATGTCTGACATCCTTAACAGGTGTCATATTTAGTGGTATCAGAGCATGGTTTAGAATCTCTTGGGATGGAAGTGTGAATACATATATACATGTCAAAAATACATATAGATGTTAAAAATTAAGACTAAGTGCTTGTATTTTAAATAGGTTAAGTAGGAAGGGGAATCTTGTTGGCCCAAGTGAGTCTGGGTCTGTGCATAGGGTTGAACATACAAATGCACTACCACAACCAGCTTCGAAATTAACACCAGTAATGCATACATACATCTCAAATTATTCCATTTGACTAAGTGAATTCCACATCCTTTCATTTGTTTTGTAATTGCCAAAGTGCATTTCAATGGTATATTTGAGTATGTGTAATACATAATGTATTTGGGGGTATTATAAAATTGAATGTTTAATCAATAAATAAATATGTAGGGAATTGAATCTAGTTGACTTGTTTACATGGACTGATTTGAACATTTGGTTGATAGTTGACTAAAATATAATTATATTTATAAAAAAATTCCTATCTTTTTCTCTCAAACTCCTAAACTTGAGTCTTGATGATATCAGTTCCTATATTTGTAAGTTAATTATTTTCCTTTTAAATTATATTTGAAATTATGTGGTGATCGTGTGAAAATGATTTTATAGCTTTTGAATTCTATTTTAGAGTAGATTTTTTTTATTATACTCCTGTTTTCATAGCTATAGAAATACAAAATATGAAACTTGTAGATTTATGTCTTCTCTACATGCTTATAAAGATGTATTATGAGATTTGGTGTGTGATGAGAAATTCTTCTTTGATTGGGACTGGTTTAGACTGTATCAACTGCAGGTAACTTTCCTTTGCCTAATAAATATGAGACCTTTTGGGGCTGAATTAGGTAAATTATTAAACTAGTAGTTTATCCAAATGTCATTTTTTTTTTGAAGAAATACACACATGACTATATTTTTGGTATATTGGTGCACTATTGAATTTGCCATGTTGAAATATGGGTATATTTGGAATATTTTTTGTTTATTATTGATTTCTTATGCATTATGGGATGTAAATTGTTTAATGGAGTTGTATGTGATGTAT
>CATIWM010445121.1:0-11279 GCA_949671775.1 Mallotus repandus
CACTTCGGCCCCTGGCTTCAACCACAAAACCCTAAACCCTGAAAAAGAAAATTGCCCAATTTCATTCAACCCTAAAACCCCTACAGCAACAAGAAGATGACTTTCTCTTCAATCCTTCGTAAAACATACAATTTAGCTCCATTGGTTAATCGAATTGTTCAACGAAGCAACAGAAGTTACGTTTCTGCCATCGGCCATTCCAATTTTTCTCGCACAAAACCTACTGTAGTTCCATTTATACAATGCTATTCTACTGCTGCTGATTCCAGCAAGCTAAGTGCTACCGATTCTCTTCTACGAGTCATCGACTCAGAAATCAAGATTGCCCGAGAAACCGACGACCATGAACGGGTAAAGTCCTCCTTTTGTGTGATTATATATATATATATATATATATATATATATATTTCCCCTTGTTTTGCTAGTGCTTTTGAGTTATGTGTAAAGATCTTCGCTTCTATGATATGGGTAAAAATTTTAACAGCAATAGTTTCAATTGGCATTGTTTTAAGTTTAAAAATGCAAGAATTTAATTCAATTGAGTGGCTCTATTTAGTCAATTCTCACTGTTGTAAAGACATTCATTTTCAAAGAAATGAAATCATGCCATAATTGATATGATTTTGAAATTAATTGAATACTTGCACCGCTAGCAATTAAGTCAGAGTTGGGTTGAGTGTAGTATGATTTGGTATTGAATTCTGCTAATTATTGGAGGAAGGGAAGTTCTGGTACGATTGTAAGCATTTTTGAACCTATTTACTGAACTCTATATTATTTTGAACCTATTTACGGAACTCTATATTATATGTGATTATCGTTTTTTGTTATCATTTTTATTTTTATTTTTGTTGTCATTTATTAGGTTGAGGCAATTCCACAAGGCTTTCCTTTCAAGATTGATGATAATGCAGGGAAACAAACTGTGATACTGACGAGAGAGTATGATGGTGAACTTGTGACGGTTGAAGTTCATATGCCTGATCTTGTAACTGGTGAATATAATGAGGTTGGTGATGACACAGGGGATGATATTGAGAAGCCTACTCGATCTAGCATCCCACTATTTGTTACTGTCTCAAAAAAGAATGGAACTTTTTTGGAATTCCATTGTGTTGCTTATCCTGATGAGATTGCAATTGAGAGCTTGTCGGTTAAAAATCCAGAACTTTCTGAAGAAAAAATTGCCTATGAGGGACCAAATTTTCAGTAAGTTTGCAATCACTGACCCATTGGGTTCAAATATGTTGGTTTACTTTGATCAACAAATAACAAGGTTGTCTTTTGTTTCTGTTTCAGTGATTTGGATGAGAAACTGAGGAGTGCTTTCCACAAGTACCTGGAGATTAGAGGAATCAAACCCAGCACAACTAATTTCCTGCACGAGTATATGATCAACAAAGACAGTCGAGAATACTTGGGGTGGTTGAAGGACCTTAAGCAGTTTGTTGAAGCGTAATCCTTCTGTGGCGAAAGCATGAGTATATGATCATAGCAAAGTTGAGAACGCTTGGTGCGATTAAACCTTTTTTGTTCTAGAATTATTTCAGTCGGAAGATGATGTCAACTTACTGCTCTGCATGCATTACTATTCGCTTTTGTAAAATTTCAACTGTTATTAATATTTAATAGCATATTAGAATGGTTAAAATTTTCCCTGCAAAGTGGACAACTGTGTCGAGGAAGTCCTTTCAACTTCCAAGTTTAATGTTCAATGACTTGCTGCAGATGGAAAGTTTATGCGTCATTGCTTTAGTAAGTGGAATACTGCCCCAGAAGGCTGGAAGCTAATATTGCCTTTCAAGTTTTTGCATGGCAATTTGCTTTTTTTGTTATGACCTCACTGTCATCAGTAAAGTCGAATTAACGTGGGTGCATATCTTCTCGAACAAATTACAAACAGCCTGAACTAGTGGCAAGTGAAATTTCCCAAAAGTGAATGACAAGTTCAAATCTGATTGCAACAATTACTCTCTCGGCAATTCTTTGCAAAGCATCTGGAATCTTTCAATGTCACCGTTTGTTTTTTGAAGAAATGCTTTTACTACTCACCATTTGTTTCAGCTTCCTATAGCAGGACTTGGACTTAATGAATTGAAACTGATTAAGGGAAAGAAAGAATAATATACGAGTTGATGACAAAAAAGGAAAATTATAAGGCGAAGATCATAGCTCTTGTTAGGATGATTAATTGATCACGAATAGCGTGCACGATTGATGGTGTGGTGTGTGGTCCAGCAAACTAGTGGCAAAGCTTAGCACTGAAACGCTAACTCATATTCATTACAACAAGATTTGAGAACCTGTAACTTGCTATTGTTGTGTGCTTGTTTGTTAGCTAAAATAGTTATTACATGAACTTCAGGGAGGACCAACTTTTCAATTTTTTATCTTTTCGGATGGAGACAGGGCTCATCGCTTGTTTGTTATGGTAATTATTACATGTTTTTCAATCAGATTATCCCATATTCACTGCATTTACTTAAATCCGTGGATACGACGGAAATCTATTGGTTAGTCTACTAAAAATTTCTCTACTCAATGCCATACAAAATGGCAACCAACCCTCTGAGTTCAAGCAATCTTTTTTATCCATATCATTAATCAATTTATGGCCGGCCTAAACAAGAGTACATAACATCGAGAAGCAACAGTGGAGATCGACTTAAAAACTGCATAACCTAAAACTACAGTAGACATTAAAAAGGGTAACAGCCAACATAAAGGCATTATCACCATTGTTATCGAATGCCAATACCACCACCATTTTCTTCTTTCCGGAGAGAGGGAGTACAAACTTATTCACTAGACTACAAGTTACACTCCGTTATTGCATTCTTTTATGAGCGAGGGCTGAACAAACCCATTCGAATAGCCATGAGTAACATCCTTGTGCGTGTATATGATCCCTTTATCACCATCCACTACCTGTCCATTACCTCTTAGAATCCTGCAAGTGAAACATTCAAAAGAGTATGACGTTGATTGATGAGCATTCAGAACAAAAACGATTTTACATCTCATCAGAATAAATATGAACCCCATTAGAGAGTATTGCAAGCTTTCCTTCCTTGTTTCTTGATAACTAAACCTATCAAACAACTTTAACATGCCTTCTAGATAGGATCAATTTGATTAATAGATTATAAATAACTTTCTACCTGATGTTGAAAAAAAAGAAGACAGTAATGTTTAAGCCCTAAATCACACAAATAAAGATTATAAACATGAATACAATCTTATATACAAATAGAGATCACAAGCATATCCATACCATCTTGTTGTTAATAATCCTTCAACTCCAACAGGACCACGAGCATGAATCCTACTTGTACTAATTCCAACCTATTCAGCCATCAATGCATAACAATTATCAGAATCACGAACATTTCAATTTAAGCTAAAAATAATAGTTAAACAATATTTTACCTCTGCACCTAAACCAAATCGAGCACCATCAGAAAATCTTGTGCTTGCATTGTGAAAAACTGCAGCACTGCAAATGTAAAATTTAAGTAACATGAGATAGCTGCCTCTTTCCAATGAACTAACTTAACTTATATTTGAGTACAAAACAAAAACTTTTCAGCAGAAAAGACAGAAACTATTATACAGATATCCACAGCAATCCAAATAACAGGAAAACATGAAGTACAAGGGTAATAAAAGAAGTACACGAGTATTTTGCACACTAATGAAGCATACTTACCTATCAACTTGACCCAGAAAAAATTCGGCAACTTCATGATCTTCTGCTATGATACAATCAGTATGAGCACTGCCAATAAGAGAAAGAGGACATTTTCATCTATAGCTATAAACATGTGTCAGTACACATGCCTAGAGAATAAAAAATAGCAGCATGGTAACTTTAGAAGAAAAGGTATTAACTACCTTCCATGTTCATGGATGTGTTCAATGGCAGCATAGACATCATCAACAATTTCAACAGTGCAATCCAAAGAATTGTACTCATGGTGAAATGAATGTACTTCTGGAATGTTTAGCTCTTTGCTAGCCCTTGGTCCACCATATAAATTAACACCTAAAAAGAAGCAAGAGTTGTCAGTACTCAGATCCTTTGATTTGTGAATGTAACTCTAGAAGGATGTCTTCAATACATCTCATCCCCAAAGAACAAAATATTTAGTGGCTGATATCAAAAACAGAAAATGGTGAAAGGGCAACATCAGCAAGAATCTGTCTATTTAGGATTCCCATTATCACAAACATATAAACAAATAGAACAAAAGTTGACTCATAAAAGATGCCTCAAAACACAGTCATGCTCAGTTAAAAAGTTGACAAACTGAAAGGAGTAAAAAGTCTTTCAAGTCTACAAAGCTGTGTACCATATGGCTGTCTTTCCAATTTTAATAAGAGTGTTGAGGAAAGAAGTATAAAATGGGTTACTTGCAAGCAAGCTATGTGAAGGCCAACGGAACTTAGTATTCTAGTCCATTGAACTTGACCTCTTCACTAGGTTAAACGAAGTTATTTCAACAATCATCAGTGTTTTAGGCAGATGGATTTACACTCACTAATGGGTTGAAGTAAATATCAAATCACATTCTAGTATCTCAAGATTGACTCTATAGATGCTATGCGAATGGATATGGGAGACGGTCTCTTGGTCATACTTCTTGTGATATAAGGCTAATGGACAGTCAATGTGGAAATGTGATGTTACTTTGTCAATGTTAATCCAACAGACAAAAACTATTAACAATTTCAGAAAATAGGACAGACAATGTTCTGACATTGGAATTTCAAGACTGGTCTCTGTACATTTATATTTTGCAGTTCTTCAGGTTAGCAAGTTCTAGCATGAACTTTCTACTGCAGTCTCTCTGACATTAATCCATCCTTGAAGACCTGTTATATAACTAATATATATCAAGATCCTAATTCATATCCTAAAACTGTAGCAAACTTGCCATTTGCAAGGAATTGAAGAAAGGTAAATTGATGACCAGACTGCCATCAACCTCACAACACAAAAATTATTTTTATTTGGAGTTGTTTTGGACTGAGTCACAGCCTGCCAGATGGGAAGTGAAAATCTGCATTCTGATTGCAACATAATTATGCTGTGATGTTGCTCATACAGGAATCCCTACCTTCAGTACGAAGATCAACTGCAAGCTCATTAAGCCCACCAGTCTGCACCAAATCCTTGTGCACAAGGAGTGTTTCCTATGTAGAGCAAAAGATCATTATTAAGAGAATGTAAAAGGACATGGAGAAACAAAGAACATTCACAAATTTGTAAAAAAAAAATCACAAATGTGAATCCAGATCTACACCCATAACTCATGGAGTTGTAAGAAGCAAAATCACAAGGAACATGTAAAAATATATAGTTACAAAGTTACCATAGCATTGCATGCTGCTGGATAATCTACTTTCGCATCCAAGACAATGCGCTTTGCCATTCCCATATTAGCAGACTTGTCAACATATACGTGACAAATCCCATCTGCATAGAAAAAACTTCAGCCATTAAGAAATCTAGAACATTATCAGCATAAAGCAGGCAGCATGCTGAAAGAAAAAGGTACCAAAAATATGATCCATCTCACCAGAATGACCCAGAACAGGAATTTTAGTTGATGCCTTAATTTGAGAAACGAGTTTATTGCTGCCTCTTGGGATTACAAGATCAATTACATCATCAAGCTAGCACATTAAGAAAAAGACATGAAAGTTCAGCACCATCTATCATTCTCAAGGTTTACAAATTCAGTCATTTGTAGGACTATAGAAGATTATTCACCTTAAGAAGATCAGGAATTTCCTCTCTTGAAGTCACTAGCCCAATAAGTCTTCCACCAACGGTTTCTGGAATGGCTGCAGTTATAACCTGTGAATTTTATGGAAAGTCAAAGAAAAGATTAGCCATGAAGATGCTTATAATGATGCAAAAATTTTCAGAAATCACAATCTCTCCAAAGCACCTAACCTTGTGCAAAATTTCATTTGACCTCTTGGCCTCCTTCCCTCCTTTCAAAAGGAGTCCATTTCCGCTTCGAATTGCCAAAGATGCTATCTATTTCAACAGAAGAAAGAAAAATGCTCACGACAGGCACAAAAACAAGACAGACAATATACAACCAAAAAAAAATTCGTTAATTTGTTTGGTTTGAGGAAATTCAGTAGGAAAAATTATTGTGTAATTTGGCCCTATAAAAGATGTGGATATTGGGTTTTCAATTTAGAAACACAATTTGACACAGATTTATTTTTTCCTGTTATTATGGTAAGTTCCAACAAATGATTAAACCAATGGCACAAGCAGTATCTAACCTAACAATGAATTTCTATTTATCAGTCATATCAATGAAAAAATAGCATAGATGGATATTCAGTCCATATATTTCCTATTAATGCATTCACAATCCATGCTTTTCGATGATCCATTTTAAGTCAGAAATAACACCCAGTAAGCTGCACATTCAGGAGGGGGAAAAACAAAAAAACAAAAAACATAATCATGTAGATTTTCTTTAAAGCAATTAGAAGACAAAAGATTCAAATTCTAGAGTTCTACTCCAGCCTATCCTCATCACAAGGCCAGTAAACATAAGAGTCCAACCAACCAGATGATGACAAAATGAAAAATTCTTCCAATACTATCCAGACCACAATTAATTAAGCAAATGACATAGAAAATGCATGCATGTACGCTTATCTACCTGTACCAAAGCATCTGGTCGAGACTCAAAAATAATCAGAAGAACACCCAAAGGAGATGACGTCTTCTCTAAGAGGAGTCCATCTGCAAGCTGGATTTAAAAAGCTCATTAAAACATCATAAGCGAATAACCAAGTAAGTTTTACAGATTTAGCTTAGAACAGATTGCAAATTTTCCCTTAATACTATTTAATAGTGGCTTGAGTGGCATTTAGCTAATGTTTCCAGAAATCATACAAGCATTTATGGTTAAATACAATATTTTTCCTATTACCTTGGCAAGTCAAAAATACCTATAGCCTGAATGGAGATCCTTAAAATTGTGAACCAAAAGAGTATAAATGATTACCTCAGTTCTTTTCAAAACACAACCAATAGGATCATCCATGTTCGCAAGCACACGAATTGAGTTTGCAAGACTTTTTATCTGCCATAATTAATAGAAGTTATTCAAATGCAAAGAACAAACGGTAGACTTGATGAATACTACAAAACCAAAAGCATCATTGTATCAAATAGTGACAGCAATTTGTAAATAAGCAAAAGGAATAAGAGGTAATTTAAAAAAAAATAAACAAATGAATAAATGATTACAAATAAGCCAAAATGAGTACTATCTTGCCTTTCCAGGCTTTAGAGCCAGCCGGGATATCAAGGATTTTTCCAAACCAGCTTGTTCTGCAGCAGCAACATCAGCATCATTTTCAATTTTTATTTCTTTTTCATTAGCTTCTAAGGCATGGGCTATCTGCAGCAAAATCTTTTCCCTCTCTTCTGAAGACAATGCCTACAGAACAAGTTACAAAAGTAAGCATGCTACTGAAAATAAAAACAATGTTTTGTATGCTAAAAGTCATAAAGAAAAGTAGCACCACAACTTGCATCACAAGCTAAAGGATTCTTCCAAGTACATCCGTACATGATGTAAATATCAGTATTACCTGAAGCCGTCTGGAACAATCCCTTGCTGCAAGCGCCATCTCACGCACACCAACTTCTTTAGTTGAGACCCATAAATGTGCATCTTGATGAAAGAGGGTGCCAACGTGTTCTCCTTCAAGGGCCTTAAGTATGTTCCCAGTAGCAAACCCACTTCAAAAGAGACAATTAAGAAATTATTCCATGCTCCGAGGAAAGAACTAGTTAAAACCCATAGAAAATAAATTAATTGGGATAAAATAGAAAATGCTACAAACTTCCAAGAATAAGACATTCATTGTCATTCATCTTCAAAATGGAGACGAGGGCATGAGGCAAATATATCTTTTCCCAATTCATTTTTTTACAGTGGAACACCCTTACAGCAAGATTAACAGCATATAAAAATAGCAACATAAGAACAGGATAAACTTGAAATGCTTAAGGAAAAGGGAGGGATCTGTTGCAGAACTGATAAACTGTTGTTCAAAATGAAATTAAAGCTTCATGCTAATGGTGGAAAATCTTTCAGCTGTGAACTTGTGATCAAATGCAGAATGACATTGAAAAAACAACCTGAATCGTGTATAATTAATGTAGCATAAAGGTGTACCTTGTTATAATAACAGGGATGCCAGCATATGCTGCATTGACAGCAGCTTTTACCTTGGCAGTCATGCCCCCTCTTCCCACCCTAGACTTGTCACCAAATGTAATTTCGCCATGATGTATTTCCTTGACATACGTACGAATCAGCTTTGAGCGTGGGTCACTTGGCGGGCCACTATAAAGACCTTCTACATCACTCAACAGGACAAGAAGATCAGCTTTTAGCTCCAAAGCCAGCAATGCTGATAAACTGTCATTATCCCAAAAAATACCAGAAGCATCCTGCATGGTTTCCCATGATTAAGACTACAAATATATGGCTTACATTAGACAAATACATAGTTTGGATTGGAAACAATTGTAGGGACTCAGGAATCAGAATCAATGATACATAGTTTGGATTGGAAACAATTGTAGGGAGTCAGACATCAGAATCAATGAACACAGTATGCAACTTCTACATAGTTAACAACACAAAGTTAGCGATCCACAACAAAATCAAGGGCTTAAAATAACTTGTGGTAAACATAGGCAAGGAAAGAAAAAATGTACTTAAAGAAGAAGGAAAAGATGCATGAATCAACCGGGTTAAGTAAATAACACATAATAAAATAAAATACAGAAGGAGAAAAATGATTTGAAAAAAAAAAGAAGAAAAACAAGAAGACAGTTAGAACCTTTTGACCAAACTCCAGATAATATTTTCTATTTTCATTTTCAAATATTGTTTTCATTTTCTTATTTTCTACCTTTTCAATTTCCAAATAGAAGAAATAAAGAAAAAACAAACTTTAGTTAATGTTGTTGCTGGGATTTGATAGACTGTTCTCAAATTCCTTATTCAGAAAATTTTCACTCTAGATTTAAGAACTTAAGCATTTGATTATATAATGAAATGGGGCAGAACTGTATAGTTCTACACATGCACACACATACGAACACCTGAAAGAAAAAATAAAATAAAATCCAAAGTAGGAGACATAAGCAACATTAAAGAGTTTAGCAAAGAACAAGATCAACACGGGTTTGTCACCAACCTCATATGGAGCTTTCCTAGTACTGACTGCATCATTTTCATTAAATATGGGAACAACCCTCAGAGACAAAAGTGATTCCACAGTCTCATTAAGTTGCTTCCTGAAATCTCGATCCCTAAAATCATTATCAGTCACAAGAAGCTGTGCTGATGTCACATCCAGCTGCACCAAACAAAAAGCAGACCCAATTTTTAAGTAAAGAGCAATAAAATTTGGTGGAAAGAAAAAAGTATAGTATTTTGAAAAAGAAAAAATGATATCATGAAATCCTCATAATAGTGTAGAAAAAAAGAGATTTTGATGTTTAAAAACTCTCATTAAAAAAAAAACAGCAATAACTAAAATTAATTCATGAATCCCACCTGACTAAACAAGGAATCATAAAGAGCCATAAGACTGTTTTGTCCAACAGCTGCACATGCTTTTCCATGAAGTTCATTTTGTGGCTTTTGGAGATCAGCAAAGCTGAAATATCCAACAACAATATTCTAGCTATAATAAAGCCAGTTTAACAACCACTAAACCATGCAAACAGAAAAAGAAAAGAACCTGCTATTGACTAATTTGCGGTATCTGAGTCTCTGACGACCAAGGCCAACAGCTCCTGATGAAACCACAATAACTTCATAACCTTGAGAGTTCAATTCCTTAATCTGCAATCACGCAAACAAATGAATAAAAATTTAAAACTTTAACATCCAACCAAAAAACAAAATTGAAAGTAAAATTATTTACCTGCTCACAGAAGGCTCCAAGTCTCCCGAGCGCCAATCTGCCATCACCTCTAGTCACAACAGCGGTCCCAACCTGCAACAACACAAAGCACAAAAACACACTCACTGGACATGCAAATGTATATAACACACAGAACTGACACCCAACATCTCACGTTTCTGATATAATTCGCTTTCACACAAGATTAATACATCATCAAGAATCACAAAGTTTCAATCAAATGGATCTCAGATTCCCAATAAAACAAGGAGGCTAAAGTCATGTCAATTCTTGACACTAAAAAAGGCAAAAAGATCGAATCTTGATGAAAAAAAATAGAGAATCTAACACAATTATGGAAATGGGTAGTTGAGTAAAACACATACCTTGACAACAATACGTTTAACGTCTTTGACAAAATCACGAGACCGATCCACGCCAACATTCATGGCTAAAGATTGGAGCTCAAAGAGCGAGCTAAAAAAAAGAAAAAAAAAAAAAGACTAAAAGCGAGTCAACTCGACTGAAATTATGAGGCGACTCGGGGACGAAAGAAGAAGAAGAAGATAGGGATAGCGAGTGATGCAAAAAGAAAGGGTTAATTTATATAGGTAAGAAATGACGGGTGGTGGTGGTGGCGTTAGCAGAGAAGCGAGTGGCCTGTAAAATGAAGAGAGAATAAGAGGTGGATATGGGCACGACACAGTTGGGTGAAGAAGACAAAAGGCGACGTGGCGCTGTGTTTCGTCGTTTTTCGGTTTTATTTATTGTTATAAGCCTCTGTGAACTGTTTAGGATTTGTAAGACTCCATTAAAAAGCTGCCACCTTTTAGATCATTATTACTTTGCATGTATTGCACATTTTCTATCATCAACATAACAATATTTATAATAATATTTTATTATAAATAATATTATTATTATTTTATTATAGCAATAATATTTTATTATAAAAAATAATAATATTTATAATAAAAATATTTTTTGTTAATAATTTTTTCAAGAATTTTATTATTAAATTGTTGTATTTATTAAAAAAATTAATTTTCAATAATTACTAATCAAAATAATTTTAAAATATTAATATTATTAATTTTTTTAAATAATTTTTTTTTATATATGCAGAATGACGTGTTATGAATTTGATTTTTGCGTAAATGAGAATATCTCTTAAAATAGTGAAATTATTAATTAAAATTTTTTTATTATAATTATTTTTAATATTTATGATTATAAAAATTTTAATTAATTCAAATTATGTAAGATGAATTTTTATAAATAAAGTTGTTTTGGAGTTTGATACTCAT
>CATIWM010445288.1:0-18340 GCA_949671775.1 Mallotus repandus
TTATAATAATTTTAATTTATGAGTTTAATTTTTAGTAAAATTAAATTTTGGATAAATTTGATAAATAATTTTAAATTTATCATTAATTAATTTTGTTGATAATATAATTAAAAATATAAATATTAAAAAAATAATAAAAATGGATGCCTTGCAGTGGATGCCTTGGTAATGCAACTCAAATCATAAAAATAAAACAAATATTAAAATATATAATGGGCAAATTAGTAATTTTAGTTCAACTTAACAGATTATAATGAAGAAATCTAATGGAGGGGGGAATAATTTACGTTGTCAAATGTCAAGAGGTATTTAATTGACTTTTATAAATACATGAATGAAATAGTTAGTTTGGTCAAATCTCAGGGGTAATTGTAATTTATCCTAATTTTTTTTTTATAGATCAAGTGATTATATTTCAACACCACGAGAGAAGAAGATACGGGATGGAGGGTTCGATCACTGGTCACCTCAAACTGAATGTCCATACATTTTAACACTTGAACTATTTATAGAGACGCAACCAAATAATCTTCATTTACTAATATAAAGTAAATGTAGCTTGAAGTCGAAGGTGCATGCATATATACACTAACCAAAAAGGAAGTAAAAACTAGTTGCTTGCTAATGGTTAACGATTTCTATAAAGATAATTTGAAATGCCTTGGAGATAAACATATGGTTTATTTAAACTATTTTTGGAGGGACTTGACTTAATATTAATTGGTTTATCGAGACATAATTCTTCCTGAAATCATGATGATTGTCTTAGAACATAAGAAACCAGAGACTTTCATTTCAAAGAAGAAAAAGCCTCTATTGTTCTCTAAGTTTCTTTTATTTTACATCATTGAATTATATGTCTACCCATTAATATAAATTACATATTTTTGAGCCAATTTATCATTAAGAAAAACCCAAATGTATAAACAAAAAGTTTAAAAAATAGATTTTGCAAATATATACACTTATCATTGCCAATGAGATTTGACTTTTAATATTATAGTCGTTTTCTAAACGTTAAGATTTCAATTGCAAATTCCAGTCAAATTTAAATGGATAAAAGAAAATTATATACTTGTTATATATTTGATTAAAACAATAATACATTTATTTTTTGTGGTAAAATATCAAAACCTGAAAATTCAAATTCGTTTAAAATATTAACATTCATTATTTTTATAATTTTAATTATTTATTTACTTATATCAAAATTATATATTTAAAATGAAATAGTATATTCATATTTTATGTGAATCGAATATTTCATAATAATAAAAGAGGTCACCAATATACCACCGGATCAACTAGTAAGGATTGTTCTCGTTTAAATGATATTTTGAATTTGAGTTATAGTATATACAATTGTATTAGTTATTGAAAAATTTTTACTACTCTTATAGTTTTGTTCGAATTAAATCAGATTCGTTAAAATCCATTAAATTCTAAATATAGATTATCAAGAAAAAAAATAGTTACTTTTCATAGTTATACACCATTTCAATAGTTAAATGAAAAATTCAACCAAGTGCATATATACTTTATGGTAAATTAAAAATTTTAAATTTACAAACTTTGGCTTGAATTGCAATTTTCAAATTTCTAAGAATGATTAGTGCTAATAAGCAAAGGCCATTAACATTATTAATTTATCTATATGTTCTAATCTATAAATGAAAAAAGAAGAGACAAAAGACTCAAACAATAATTTTTTTTAACAAAAGTCAAGTTCAAATAGACAAAATTTCAAAGAAATCAAAGTCTATGTCTATCCATTGGCTACAAGCATTAATTCTCTAGATAAGTCGTCAACTTTACTTCATACATGGGATTAACAAAGAACAAAACCCACGTTTTCCTTTGAGTCTGTTTTACATTTCTACTTTTATAGTCAGACCCAGAGATTTGAAAAAAATTGTATTAGCAGCAGCAGCAGCTGACAAAACAGTATAAGGATATAAATATAGGCATTCAAAGATAACTGGCATTGGCGTCAGCTCCACTTGCAATATAAGAAATTAAGGGTTTTGCACTTGATTAGTTCAGGGTTTTGATTATTTTTGATAATGATAGTTGAAAAAACAAGTAAAACATTGTTGTCAAATTTTGTTTATTCAAACCAAAATTTCCCATATAATAATAAATCGATGATGGTATATTAGTACTAATTATTTGAAATTAATATAATTTTTTTTAGATAGGGAGGTCATATCATCTAAACATCAATCGATTGCATATTAAAGATCAATTTTTTCCTTTTAAATTGACAACAACAGAATTCAAATCCTACACATCATGAGGAGTTAGCATTTAACTAATTTAATCCCAACATATATTATATAATATCATTCATTAGTTCTTCCTATACTACAGTTAAATATCATTGCGAAATAATGATTTTACATTATATACTAAGAGTTCAATGTTTTTGTTATATTAAGAATACATCAATAGATTCTTTATAAATGAAGAAAAAAATAAAGATTGTTACATATGATTTGTATTTAAAAATTATGATTAAAATAATAAAAATTAATGTAAATGAGAAAGTAATTAAGTCGTCACTCATTTTTTAAAATATCATGAAATGTTGAGTTTAAATTCTGCTATGTCGATTAATAAAATTTATTTTTATATTTTTATTATATAATTTATCAATATTTAAGCAATATAAACTTTCTATTAATCTAGCCTAGATAGATGGTAAAATATTATATCATAAAATTAAAACATTTGATTGATAATATGATTCAATCTCCCAACCTTGTTACTCTCCCGTTTGAAGCCACGAGACTTAGCAAGGGTAGTTGATAAAAGAAAAAAAAAATCCTCCCTATTAATAAAGTATAATTATAATAAAAACCTCCCAATCAAAGCTATTTTTTTTCTTTTTCAAGGCTCATTATAAGCTATTTATATATATATATATATATATAGACACACACATCATGTAAGATCATGATTACGTAAGATTTTTTATTATTTTCGTCTTTATCACCTTTTAGATGACCAAGTCAATACGCATGCAATTTAGTAAAATATTACATGTGTTTCTTTTTTCTTTTACCGAGTTTGCTTCGATCAAGTTTATAATATATATATATATATATATATGGAAGAAATTTAATGAAAAGTGATAAAATGGAGGTCTAATTATGGAAAAAGTTTTGAACTTTACATTTTTTTTTACAATTTTAATATATTATTTTAAAATTTTTTAAAAAATTATATATTTTACATTTTAATAATTTTAGCATATTTTTTTTAAAATTTTGTCAAAAATTTTCTATTTTAATATTAAATTATATGTACTTAATTAATATTTTAACATTTAATAAAAAATTATAGTGCTTTAATGTTAAAATGGCATGAAACTTGTTTTGATAAAAGAAAATATAGAATTTAATGAGTTAAAAAAAATTCTTCTTAAAATATATCATGTTAAAATGAAATAAATAGTATTTCAACTAGCCAAATATTTTCTTTCACATTTGAACTTTGTTATTTTGGTCTATTGCACACCTCAATTTTTTTTTTCTATTACACATATGAACTTCTATTTTTGACCCATTACACGTATGAATTCAAAATTTTTGATTTTATTGAACTTTAAGTGCTTGTCCACACTGACATCTACGCTGACAACTCATACGTTCAATAGAATTAAAAAATTTAAATTCATATATTTAATAGAAAAAAAGTAAAAGTTCGTACATGTAATAAAAAATAAAAATAAAGTTGAGATGTGCAATAGACCAAAGTGATAAAGTTTAGGTGTGAAAGAAAGTATTTTACCATTTCAACTTGCTATAAGTTTATAATTGTTTATATGATATTGAAATATTTTTTCACTTTAAAATGATAAACTTCACACCTTTTAATAATTTTAACATATTTTTCAATTGAAAAATATCATTTTAAGATATTCCATTTTAAAGTGAAAAAAATATTTCACTGTTATACAAGCAAATGCAAACTTATGCCTTGACCCTATATAGTTTTAATATTGAAATAGAAAAATTTTCTTAATAAATTTTTAAAAATGTGCTAAAATTATTAAAAGTATAAAATTTATGATTTTTCAAAATTTTAAAAAATATTAAAATTATTAAAAGATAAAAAAATCAATTTTTTTTAATAAATGTTAAAATAACATGTTAAAATTCATAATATTCAAAATTTTTTAAATAATTAGACTTAAAATAAATTTGTAGTTAGTATAGTAATAATCTAAACTTTTAAACCCCCAACAGTTGAAATCAGCTGGTATAAGACTTGATATTTTCGCCGTACAACTGTATTAAATTAGTTATTAAAAAATTTTTATGTAATGTATAATTGAAAACTGATAATTTAGATAAAAAAAAAATATAAGCTTTTAAATTTAACTTATTTGATAGATGATAGTGAATTTTGTGCTTATTTGTTTAGTAATCAATTTGTTTTCATTTTATTTTTTTAACATTATTCTCTATTATTAAGATTTGAAATTAAGTAATATACAATAAGATCTAACAATGAGAGTTAATTCAGTTAATTTACAAAAGAAAAGTGCTCTATTTCTTCATTAATCGAAATTTCATCCATATTAAAAATAATTAATGATTCATGCTAATGTAGAGCTGAAAATACAAAATAAAATAAAATATATTACTAGGACAAAAGCCTCCAATTTTTTTTAAGGTTATTATCTACAAACTAAATTGAAGAAAAATAAAATAAAATGAAGGAATGCCGCCTGTTATTGAACCAGAAGCTGAGGATATCCTAACGGAGGATGAGGAGATAACGGAGACAAGGGCGGCAAATTAAAAATGTCATTTAACGCTGTCCAACTCGACGGCGTTAATGCAACATCAATTTCATCAACTTCCTGTTTCACAACCTTATTCACTCGTCTCTCTTCAATCGGATCGCTCTCTCTCAAACGTTTCTGTTGTTCACTACCCTGGTCAGCGCGTGTGTTAGACTTCCCAATCTCCAATGGAAAGTTTAGAATAGCTTTAGAGCCCCGCAGCTTGAAGGCGGCTCTATCATAAGCTTTAGCGGCTTCAATAGCAGTATCGAAGGTACCAAGCCACAGCCTAGTACCTTTCCGGTTGGGATCTCGGATCTCCGCTGCATATTTGCCCCACGGTCTTTGTCGGACTCCTCTATAGTGCTTTTTCTCTTGCTGTTTCTCGGCAAGCGGTTGAGCGAAATGTATCCATTCAGTTTTTTTAGGGAGAGAGACATTGAGGGATGGTTTTCGGTTAATCTGAGGCTTTGTTTGGAACTGCAACAAATTGTTGTTGGATGATTGAGAAATAATTTGCGGAGATTTTGATGCAAAGTGAAAGTTGTGAAGTTGTGGTTTGGATTCGAATTCGTCAACTCGAGGTTTTGAACTTAAGACATCATTTGAGTTTGGAGAAATGAGATCGAGGAAGTAAGGTTTAGTTTCAAATTCCAAGAAAACATCATCAATAACATTAGTGTTGAAGAGATTAAAATTGGTCATAACAGAATCAGTGCAGCAGCTGCTCGAACTACTTGACTCGCATTGAGAATTATTTGAAGCAGGTACAGGCGAAAGAAGATCACCGAGTAAATGTTGCTTTATGTGATCCAAAGCGCATGCTACGTCAGCTTGTGTGGCCATTGCTTGAGCGAAGTCTCTGTATCTAGAAAAAGAACTAGAGTTACACGAAAAATGTTGGAGTGGAAGATGGAGTGAAATGGGCTGGGCATATGCATAGACATATATATAGGAAGGGAGGAAGAAGACTTTTCAAAGTAGCTTCTTTTGACCCAGCAGGTGGGATGGAGGAGGAACCATCTATGCTCCAACCAATGAATTTGATGAACCCGGTTTAAGTTCTTTAATTTAATTCTTTTTTATGTGTCGTTTTCTGAAGCCGTTTCTTGTCCTGAATTTTTTTAAATTTTTTCCAGGTTGCTTCTAAGTTTTGTTTTTTAAAATTTGTGTAGAACTTTTCTGAAGCCGCCGTTTCTTGTATTGAATTTTTTCTAATTTTTTCCAGGCTGCTTCTAAGTTTTTTTTTCCAAATTTGTGTAGAACATATCGACAAGCAATTAACATTTAACAGTTTTATCTAGGGAAATTTTTGTTTATAAATATATAATTTAAATATTTTATATTTGATCAATAAGAATAAAAAATATATTTATGCGTTATAATTTTTTTAAGAATAAATTAGAACTAGGGGGTTTGATTAAAGAGAGGGTGTTGATGAGATTAATCATATTTTAAGGAAATGGGTTAAAATAATTGGAGGGGTATTCTAATTCTAAGCACATTGTACTAGAAGGGGCCGTTGGAAATAGAAAGATAGTTTTTAATTAAGTATAACCCCTGATTTACCCCTGTATTTTTATTTTGTTTCGAATTTCTCCCGTGCAATTTTATTTGTCTATATTGAGTCTCTACACTATTATTTTGACATATATTGAGTTCTTAATGGGGACTCAATGTAGATAAATAAAAGTGTGGGGGAAATTCGGAATAAAATAAAAGTGCGGGGAAAAATTCGGACCAAAATAAAAGTGCAAGGGATAAAATAGGATTTATACCTTTAATTTTCTATTTTTTAAGGATAATATTACCATTAGTTTTATAAATTATTATATTATTTTTCAATTAAATTATATAAATTTTTTTTTTATAATCAAATTTTATAAATTTTAATTAATATTTCTTATATGAATAAATTTTTTATATTTGGATAAATTCAATTAGTTTTGTCAACATTATAATTTATGTTATATTTTAAATGAATTTTAAACTCATTGTATTTCAATTAGACAATTAAAAAAATATTTCTTTAAATTAGGCTATTTTATAATAAATATTTGAAAAATAATATATTTTAATTAATAATTTTATTTGTATTATAAAATATAATTAATTTAAGATAAAATAGAAAATTTTGTTATATTTTATCTTAAATTAATTATATTTTGTTATAACAATTAAAATTATAATGAATATATGTTAACTTATTTTATTGTTCAAATATAAAAAAATATAAAAAAACAGCCTAACATAAAAAAATTATTTTTTAAAATTTGTCTAATTTAAATTTGATACCTGAATAATTTTTTTTTTTGAAATTTAACACAAATTATAATATTGACAAAAAATTTAAAACAAATTATAATATTGACAAAATTAAATAATTTTTGTCCTTATAAAAAATATTTTTTCATTTATGATATATTAATTGAAATTATATAATTAAAAAATACTTAATTAATTTTATTTATCATTATTGATGTAACTAATAATTTAATTAAAATTTATAGAATTTAATTGGAAAAGAAAGTTTTATAGGATTTAGTTAAAAAATAATATAATAATGGTAAAACACCAGTTTTTTTCCTATACTTTTATTTTATTTTGGATTTCTCCTCTAAGGACTCAATGTATGCTAAAATAATAGTGTGAAAATTTAATGTGGACAAATAAAAATATAGGAAAGAGATTCGAAATAAAATAAAAATATAGGGAGAAAACTAGTGTTTTGCCTTTTAATTAAAGGGTAAGCTTCTTTTTGTTTATAGTTATCTTTAGATTCTGATTCAAGAAAAGACAAAACATGTTGATTAAGTCTAGGAGTGAAAAGGAACATTCAGTCTATAAAAAATTATCCTTTTTTTTTTTTAATCCAGAGATTGAAAAGGTGCAGTTAAAATCCAAATCTTGAAAAGTCGCAGTTAAAATCCAAATCTTGCCATTTCACATATAAATGATTCAATCACAATTTTGGTTAGAATAAAAGTTTTGATGCTTTTGATTTATTAGCATGTGGATATATGCAATTTGATTTGAAGTGGTAATTTAAAAAAAAATATATGATATAAATAATTGTGTGTAGTACTATTTATATATCAAGAATATTGAGTGTGTATATTGGAAGGGTACAAAATTTATAACTTTTTTTAATAAATTTATATCTTTTTAAATTTGGCATATTTTGTTAATTTATCTTCTTAATTTATAAATTAATTATTTTAACAAAATATGATTTATAAATAATTTAGATGTCTAAATGAAATCTCATTTTAGGTTGCAAATATCTTGTATGTGTATTTTCTATAATTTGAAAAAAAAATTTACTATATTTTGCAGTGTGTGTGATATTATGTCTCTCATTTATAAAACATTTAAGCTAGGTTTTAGTCACATTAAATCAGTTGTTCAAAGACTTTTATTGCTTTTATAGTTCTGTGATAGAATCAAATTAATAAGTATTTAGTGGAGTCTAAATACTGATGGTTTAGATAAAAAAATCATCATAATTTTATAAAGAAGTATATCTTATTACTGATCTATATTAACAAACAAGATATTTAAATGATTAATTCTAAGCTATTGTTTAGTTCAATTCTATCAAGAAATTAATTTCATTTGCAAATGAATTTTTATTAATGAAGTGTGTTTAGTTTAAATGAATTGTTTGTGGATTTCATTTCAAATGAATTCTATATTTTGTTATATTGTGTTTGATATAAATCTAGAATTCAAGTTAATTTTGATTTCGGTGAAAAATACCCATCTAAATAGATTATGTTTTTACCTTTTTTTTTTAATTTCATATTACTTTTATTAAAAGTGTGATTAATTAACATTTAAATTAATATTTAACAATTTGTTCAAAAAAATTAATGTTTAACTTCTTTTTAAATAGTTATTAATTTTTTAAAATATTTATTAATTTCTCTTGTTGTCTTCTATCTGCGGTAATTTTGAAACTCATCTGCAATTCAACATTCATTAATCATGGACATTTGTGATGTTGTGAGTCGTAGATCAGCACTGCATTAATTTTTTTAGTTGTTATTTTACCAAGAAAAATAGTGTGCCTGGTGTATATGATCTGATTGTCCATGGAGTAATTGTAGTTTGCAAGGGCTGTCTAGTGATGGCCGAGATTGAATTTAGCATCAAAGTATGCTTTTGCATTTTGGATTTAATACTCTGGTATGGAAGTATTATGTTTGAACGGGTGGATTTATGTGGAATTTGGCGAGCTTAGTTTTTTTCACAATAAAAATAATGAGAATATTTTAGTTATTTTAAAAATATAACTTTAAAAATTATGGAATTCATTTGTTTAATTCTAACAATTCCATTAGAATTTGATATAGTTCCACAAATTTAAAAGTATGAAATTACAAATGAATTTTATAAGTTATTCATTTAAACTAAACACATCATATTTAGAATTCCAAATGAATTACACAAAATTTTGTGAAATTCATATATACTAAACAAACTCTTATAAGAAATTAAATTGATAAAAATGTTAGGAAAAACAAATTTGTTAAGCCTTTTGTTTATTAAAATGTGAAAAGAAATAATTTTTTTTTTGTTGGTTTTTATCCCGTATTCATTTGAAATATAAAATTCGATATATTATCTAGGAGCATGCTGCAAGCTGACAAAAAATTACAGTAAGATTCTAGAATGATTCTTTTTCCCTTGGCTTCCTTTGCATTACTTCAATCAATGAATATAAACTAAGAAGTAGTCAATTGCATGTAGACTCTTCTAAATTGATAAGCTATAGTGTTCTCCCTCATCTTTCTACATCATAGGGTAGTTCTTCTTTGATATCACAAATGTCCATCCTTACATGGAACTGCCAAGGCTTAGGTAATCCTCTCACAATCAAAGTTTTACGGAAACTAATCACTAAAGAGCAGCCAAATATCATCTTCCTTATGGAATCCAAATAGATCAGTACAAAACTTGAAACTTTGAGGCAAAAATTAGGTTTCTCGTTCAGTGTTTATGTCAATCCAAATGGGCGATTTGGAGGGCTATGTTTATGGTGGAAAAATGAAGTAGATATTCAAATCAAAGGCATGACAGAAAGCTTCATTAATGTAATGGTAAACAACGATCTCCCATGGCAATTTACGGGAGTTTACGGCAACCCGAGGAAAGAACTAAGACAGCAAACCTGGAAGCAGATCCAAAATCTTGACCAGCGAGGTTCTACTCCATGGCTTTTAGCAGGCAATTTCAATGCTTGTGCTTTAGAGGATGAGAAATTAGGAGGTAACCCTTTAACCCTATCTCAGCTCCATGATTTCAACTCTCTCCTTGAAGATTGCTTCCTTGTAGATTTGGGTTTCAATGGTGGTAAATTCACGTGGCACAATAAACTATCGGGTCCTAAGAACATCCAAGCTCGTCTTGACCGAGTAGTAGCTAACCCAGAATCGAGACTTCAACATGAATGTGCAAGAGTAACCCATGGTTCCTTCCTGGGCTCTGACCACCACCTATGATCATCACTTTGTGCCCTACTTTACAAAAAAAAAACCATCATTTCCTCTTCGAAGCAAAATAGGAAAATGACATAGGGTGGAATGAGATAATTTAGTAAACCTGGCTTCTCACTCCTTTGGAAGCTAAACTCAACAACCTCAGACAATAACTTATTAAATGGGTAAAAAATAAAAAAGCAGCATTGCTCCTCCTACTGACTCCTTGGAAGAGAATTTTAACAACTCCATGTTAGGCATCTTCAATGAACAAGCTAAAATCGAAGCCAAATCAGTTCAAAACACCATCACTAACCATTGGATTAATGAAGAAACTTACTAGAAGCAATGATCACACACCCAATGGTTAAAAGAAGGAGATCGCAACACCTATTTCTTCTACATTACAGCCATCCAAAGAAGACAACGAAATCAAATCTTCAAGATTAAAGATAGTATTGGGCAATGGATCACAGAGGAGAGCTCTATCAAATTTATTGCAGTTCAGCACTTTCACCACCTCTTTTAAAAAACCCCAATCCAAATTGATAATACTTTCTTCCATATTACTCCTAAACTAATCACATATGAGATGAACAGAGAGCTGTTAAGGGAGTTAACTGATGGAGAAATTAAACCAGCTGCTTTCAGTATGGGTAAATTTAAGTCCCCTTGACCCAACGGCTTCCAAGGAGTGTTCTATCAAAATCACTGGGACACTATATCCTCAGATGTTACCCAACTTGTCAAATTTCTTCCACACAGGTGATCTCTTGTCCTACCTAAATTGAACCACAATAATACTTGTCCCTAAAACCAAACACCTAAAAACATTTGGCAAGTACCGTCTCATTAGTTATTGCAACTTTATCTACAAGATAATCTCCAAAGTCTTGGTAAACAATCTAAAAAAATTTCTACCTCAGATCATCATTCCTCAGCAAATAGGGTTTGTAAGTCGAAGGAGCTTTCAAGGAAATATCATCATCAATTATGAAGTTCTCCATGTCTTGAAAACTATATTCAAAGGCAAAAAATGTTTCTTTGCTCTAAAATTGGATATGGCCAAAGCTTTAGACTGTTTAAATTGGGAATTTCTCCAAGCTAGCCTCAGTCAACTCGGCTTCCATCAACATTGGATCAAGCTCATCATGTCCTGCGTTCAATCAGTTAGCTATAATATTCTCATAAATTGCTCGCTTACTGCTCCTTTTCTCCCGTAGTATAGCATTAGGCAAGGTGACCTAATTTTGCCTTACCTATTCATCCTAGTTGTCGATTTCCTTTCTAGACCCATCAAGAATGCCCACAGTCAAGGCCAAATCAAAGGAATTCAAATAAACAGGTACTGTCCCTCTCTTACACACTCCCTTTTTGTTGATGATACCATTTTATTTAGCGAAGCAACTCAGAAAGAAGCTCAAACTTTCATTGAACTTCTCCATATATATGCTATCTCTTCGAGACAATAACTTAACTCAAGCAATCAGAGCTTCTTTTTAGTAAAAATACCGTATCTACTACAAAAGAGCACATCACTTTTCACCTTGGCAATCCGGAATCAAGCTATTCTACCAAGTATCTGGGGATTCCAATAGAATGGGGCTAGACTAAAAAATCCCTCTTCTCCTTTCTAATTCAAAGGAATCAAGCTAAACTTCACTCATGGCGATGCAAATACTTAACTCAAGCTGGCAGAGAAATTCTCATTAAAGCCTTTATACAAGCCCTTCCTGCATTTGTCATATCTATCTTCATGTTGCCTTTAAGCATCTCAACAAAGCTAGAGCAGCTTATAAGACATTTCTGGCAATCACAAGATGTCAACCAAAGGAAATTACACTGGGTTAAATGGGACACTCTCATATAAGTGAAAAAAAAATGGTGGGCTTGGTTTTCACTAATTGGAGCATTTTAACACTTCAATGCTTGCCAAATTAGGATGGCAAATTATAAAAAATCCCAACACCATTTATGCCCACCTTTTAAGAGGAATATACCATCCTTCAATTACCTTCCTCCATGCTACTCAAGGGAAGAAACCTTCTTGGATTTGGTGCAGCCTTATTAAAGCCAAGCATTTAATCAATGAAGGCACTAAATGGAATATCAAGTCTGGATCCAATGTCTAAATTTGATCTGACCCCTAGATCCCCACCACCTCAAATTTTTGTATCAATACTCTTAAATCCCACAACTATGATATCTTCCTAGTCAGAGACCGCTTGGATCAAAATTTGGGCAACTAGAATACCACTTTGCTCTTCTTTCTTTTTTTGCTAATCAATGCACAACTATACAATGTATCCCTACCCATCCTAACTTAGGGGATGATACCTTGGTTTAGCACTTTGAAAAAAGGGAAATTTCACTGTAAAATTCGCGTACAAACTCCTCAAATAGAAGCAAAGTATACAACTTAACCAAGCTTCTAGCTCACTTACCTCCAGGGGCAATCCCTCCTTATGGAACTCTATTTGGCATTTGAATGTCCCTCAAAAAGTCAAAATTTTTCTATGGAGATGTGCTAGGGATGCCTTAGCAATAAAAGACAGTTTGTCTCGCAGAGGTTATGGATCTAATATGATTTGCTCTAGATGCCAATAAGAACTAGAGACATTGGAGCACCTCCTTTTTTATATGAAAACTCTAAGAGAACATGGTATGTTACTCCCCTTGGATACACTCCCACTTACCAAGGATTCTAAAATTTTAAAAAATGGTGGCTTGACACTTCTCAAATTCTAGACAACTCTAACCAGCCAAACCTCAAAAAATTGAATGCATCAGTGTGCTGGTACATTTGGAAGGCTCACAATAACCATGACTTCAATGGAGCTAAAGAAGACCTTATACAAACTGCTGGTCAAGCAGCATAATGGTGGCAGACTCTACAACAAGCTCAAACTCCAAACCAAAACTACACAGCTCTAACTCCTCCACCCCCTAGACATGATACTTCCAAATGGCGTCCTCCTCCCTAAAGAACTTGAAAGATCAACTGCGACATTGCTTTCACTCCAAATATAAATATATGCAAAGCTTGCTTTATCCTTAGAGACTCTACAGGCACAGTCCTTCATTTGTTCTCCTCTTGCCTAACTTGCGCCTCCCCACTATAGGCAGAGTTGCTGGCAATCAGAGGGGCCATTAAACATACCAGAGTTTTCCCTTTAGTTCCTTTCATCATTGGGTCAGATTGCAAGAATGTAATTAACCTCTGCTACTCTACTAAAAGCACTCTCCCTTGGGATGTTGAGGTTCTAGTCTTGGAAATCAAACGACTCATCCATGACTTGACTATGATATCCTTCCTTCATATCTTCAGGTAAGGCAACAAGGTTGTAGACTGGATTGCTAAAAATGATTTGGTTATATTCTCTCCTAATGGTCCTTTTAATGTGCATCAGGACTTATTATATCTAATTTCCCAAGACATTTCTCTTTTTAGAACTGATGTAATTATCTAGCTTTCTTTCAATATATTTTCTTAGTTAAAAAAAAAAGTTGTCAATTGCTGCCACTGGTTTTATCACTTAAATAAAACATATAAACCATACCAAAATTAGATCTCTAAACTAAAAACAAATAATCAAAATATAAAAAAAAAGTGTAAGAATTAGTTCAATTACTATTGGAGAAGGAAATCTATGAGGCTAGTTTTGGTACTGAATTGAAATGAGCAGGTGGAGGTAAAGCACTGAATCAAAACCCTTAGATTGTCGTCTTTATCATCATCATCATCAATAGTTTGCGATGCCATCACTTATGCTAGCCGTTGAGACATCATCAGAGAAGACGACCCCGTTCTAGAACTCACAATAACATTTTGAGTTCTCTTGATTGTGGACATACCTAAGGGTGAGCATCGGGCGGGTCGGGGGGCAGAAGTACTAAAATCGATCGGGTTTTGGAAGAGCATTTGCAAGACCGATCCAATCCGATTAAGAGGAATAAATTAAATTTTCAAAAACCGATAAAAGTTGGGTTTGGTCGGGTCGGAACTCGAATTGGGCTCGGATGGATTGGGCCTATTTTTTTGGGCTACAAAAATAAAAATAACTAACTTTATATACTGATTTCACTGATATATTTGGGCCAAGCCCATACATGTACACTATCCAAATATTACATTTATTGTATTTGTATACAACAACTTTAGATACAAAAATTAGTTAGTTTTAATTACAAAAAGAATTAAAGCATCGCAATCATTTTAGCATACAAAAAACATGATAGATTAATAAGATTGCACGCTCGGGAATTCCTATCCACCCTAGTACAAAAAAAATTGACATTTGTAGCAATCTGTCCAAAAAGCACCAAAAAATATACTGTAAAAATCCAAAAAATCTAACTGCAGCAGCTTTATATGTTTATAATTCACCTACAGAGTTCATTTGCAAATAACAAGTACAATTTGAAACAACAAATAATATAAATAGATTACTATATGAAAATAAAAGAAGTAGCAGGCAAATAGTACGCTCAGGATGCTTGTAATCAGATCATGTTTAGAATAGAGCTCCATTTTTTGGCAGCAAAGAAAACAACCACTTAGTGAAACGGAGCACGCCATTCTAATATATATCAAAAAAACATGAGGGGTGGAAGCATCATCATTGCCAAAAATATATTAAAGAGGCTTAAAAAAGAGCATTTTTCAACATCAAGATGCAACCACATTTCTGGTAACTAAACTAAAACAAAAGCCACCAAATAAACTTAAGCATGTATACTTTGAATCTATAAAAATCCTAGGGGTGGAAGCATCATCATTGCCTCTTTAATATGTTCAAACATAATCATAGTTGTTGTAACATCAACACATGCACCTCAATTGAGGCACATCAGGTTGGTCATAGCAAAGAAAGGAGGCAACCAGATAATATGGCACAAATTTATACACAGTATAAGAGATAATTTAATAAATGTGTAGTGAGCTAATTAATTAAGTTAAAGAAGGGCCACTGCCCACTAATTCAAGATCTGCAAGGAAAATAAACAAGTGGATTATTAGAACTTATGCAAGTAGGTGATTAAATGAACTTAAAGATTATAATTGAGAAATGAATTAAAACTTGACATTTTTCAAAAGACTCCAAATCTTCTAGAGTTTTTTCTGCCCCAATTGTTTGGTTTGACATTCTAAGCCAATCCTATGCACAATCAATGCTTCAACTATTTTTGGAGTTAATGAAATTATTAAGAACACGACCAGAAGTACTAAAATAGGACTCAGAAGCCACAGTTAAAACAAAAATAACTAGAACATCTTTAGCCATATGAGAAAGAATTAGGAACCTCTCAGAATTCAACTTTCACCATCTGAGGATATCAAAAGCCCCCTCTTCTTCCACAACTGTCTCATTAAGATATATTTTAATTTATGATCTTTTACTTCTACCCATTCCAGATTCTTGTTTATGTTGTTTGAATTTGGCTTTCACTAAAGACATTGTATTTCCCATAAGTTGTCAGATTAGTTTCAGAGCCTGACTGAATTATCTAGATTGATTGACTACCACTAGTAGAACTAGCCTCAGGGGTAGTAGATGAAGCATATGTAGACACATAATCATCAAACAAAATATGCATATTAGACTTCATGTTACTGAACAGACTGCTTTCAACCCCATCATCACCATACATTTGATTAAAAGAAAATGAAAGTAACTCCAGTTTAGATCGAGGATAAAAGATTGTAGCAATAAAGATAAGAGAGTTCATTTTCTATGGATCTCCCCAATATTTGTCAAATTTTTATTTCATATTGATGCCTATGTTACGAACGGAAAATTCAGAGGAAGATATCTAAATAGCAATCATGCAATTCAAATAAAAAATTTCAGAGAAGAAACTATTTGCTGTCACATAATTAGAACCAAAAATCTTGACAATTATATCTTAAAACACCTTCAACATACCAACCATTTCTCTAATAGATTGTCAGTCAAGAAAATCTTGTATATCATCTCCCAAATCAGCTCTGAAAGAGGACTCTGTCTCCTCAAATTTGTCAAAATATTTCTCAAATAAACATGCATTTTTTAACATTATGTAGGTGGAATTACACCTTGTAGGGACATTAAGAGACAAAGAGCATTTTGACTCCACCCCAATTAGCTCAGAAATTTCTTTAAATTTCCTCAACCTAGCAGGACTATTATTAATGTACCTTATTGTCTCTCTCACTTTTTTTACAGACACATTAACATCTTTTAACCCATCATTTACAATCAGATTCATGATGTGAGCTGTACATCTCATATGTAAGAATTTCAATCCAACAGTTTAGGCCCCCCAACTTAACATTTTTTAAAATACCCAACTGTAATGTCATTAGAGGAAGCATTATCTATTGTGACTGAAAATACATTTCTAATTCCCCAATCTATCAAAATTTTCTCTAAAGCCTTAGGAAGGTATTCCCCCTTATGAGATGTAACTGGGACAAAGGATATTATCTTTTCGTGCAAATTCCAAGTATTATCGATGAAGTGAGCAGTCATACACATGTAATTTATTCTTTGAATGGATGTCCAAGAATCAATAGTGATACTGATTCTTTGATAGTGTTCCTTCATAAAATTTTTTAGCTTCAACCTCTCAGACACAAAAATATTATGACAGTCCCTACTTATAGTCCATCTAGAGGGTATTTTAAAGCATGGATATGCAACAGACATGAAGTTCTTGAACCCACCCTATCAATAAATTTAAATTGTAATTCATTAGTAATAGCCATTTGTGCAAGTGATTTTCTAATAGCATCTTGCTCAAATTTCCATGTGCCGAAGTAAGCATTATGTGTATTAACTTGAGCATCCACCCCATAAGTTTTAAAAATCAACAGTGACTGCCTAGCATCTTTACCATGAGGAAATTTTAAGCAAGTCATAACATGATTTTTTAAAGAAGAAGTTCCATGTATTTTAGAGTGAGCATTTAACTTTTTAGCATAATAAATACATTTACCCTTGATGACAACACATTCTCGTCCTTAACTCTCTCAAAAAACTACTAGATTGCAGATTTTTGTTCAGTCGCTTTTTATTTTTTAGCATCAGGCTTAGGTTGAGCTTGAGTCTCAGTCTGATTGCCAACAGGTGCATTTGGGGCTTCCACCACCTCAGGGTTTAAACCAATTGCATTATTATTACCACTGGGGTTCTCCATCTCCATGAAAAAACATAAAGAAAAAATAAACATACTTAGATCACTGATTGTTATATCAAATATCAATTATATACCAAATAAAAAAATGAATTTATTTATACCTTATATTAGCTGCTAATGCTTCCACTTAGATCACAGTGAATGGGAACTTTAGAAGTATCACAGATTCATACACAGATGACAAAAGAAAACAAACAAACAAATTGTTATTTTTCAAAAGTCACAAAATTGATAAAAAAAATTCACAAATCATTATTATAAACAAGAATACAAACACATAAACATCGACATAAACTATTTTTATTATATGTTGATACCCAAATTTTAATTAAAATAAACATCAATACATAAATTTTATATCTATAAAAATTATATAAAATTAGAGATCTAAAAAAAATTAAGTACAAATAACAGATCAATCAAAAATTATTACAGATCTATTAAAAATTAAAATATTTATATATAGATATATAAAATTAAATAAATTTGCAAAATCTAACAAACATTTAAAACACACATTTATTTTGACATAAATAACATTGTCAAATTATTTTTTAACAAATTAAACAAAATAACTTCGATATGTATAAAAAGACACTATTTTTTTACTTGCGTGTTAGATCCATAACTAATCCATATGAAATAAGCATAGATCTATAACATTGATGTAACGCCCACATAATGCATTTACATTTATTTATATAACATACATGTCATATAGACATGAGGAATACATGTATTAATAGCAATATATATGTATATACAAATGTTATATATATATATATATATTAAGAATTGATTATGTGGCTAGTGAAGACAAAAATATATATATATGCACTTGAGTGTTTAAAACAAAATGATGCATGTAGGACTAAGGTGGAGGATATGT
>CATIWM010445327.1:0-40376 GCA_949671775.1 Mallotus repandus
CTAGCTCAATATTCACCATTAATTATTGATTGTATTAGCTCATAGAATCCATAGCCATAACTAGTGCTAGAAATTACTCCTTCCCTGTGGGAACGATACTCTACTTATCATTATATTACTTGTTCGATCCGTACACTTGCAAAAATTGCCAGACAAACTGCGAGCATAACTCTGCTCCAAACCAATAACTTGTTAGGATCATGCATATCATATATACACTTGCACACATTTGTTGTGAAATACTTGCTTAGCATAATAAAAGTCTTTAGGCCCTGATAAGATTGTATAAATATTTTGCTACTAACATTCAAAATTAGTATTGTAAAAGTGCAGGAAAGTAGCCAGAATATTCACATATGAAGCATCTGAAGGAGTAAAAATAAGAGGGTGACACTAGTACCTGCAAAAGCCTCATCCAAGATAACCTTAAGGAAGATGGATAAGAGGCTCAGATTCAGTATTCATCACTATAGCCTCATATGGAATATCACCTAAAGCCTTAAAAGAAAAGAACTTACCACTATAAATTGAAGGCAAATGATGCTCCTGAATGTACCTCTGATAGTTACAAAAAGCCCAAATGAAATGAAACATTGAATCCTTGGAGAAATATCTCTCTCAACCCTTGACCAATCAAAGTAGAACTCCACAACATCAAGGTCAATATAGGGTCTAGAGTGCAAGGATGAGAAGGTCCAACAAAATAGTAATGCAGTCACCAGCCTAGAAAAGGGAAGAATGCACTCAAAACTTGAGATGAATGCACTCTAAAACTTCTTTGATAATAAAATAAGGCCTCCGACTCCTAAACCTTATTTTTTGCAGGAAATATCAAAAAGAGAAATGATCTTCTTTGTTATAGCATCAACGACAACAATAGAAGGACAATCTCAGCCTTATGCCATGACCTCAACTACGGAGTATTTAGACCTTTGTGATCAGAGACATCATCAACAAAATCAAAAAGGGAAGAGTGCAAAATAATGAAGTTGCATTCTAATAAAACTTCTTTACATGCAAACAGATCAAACTAACTTATAGTATTTTGTGCAGGGAAAACAAAAGAGAATGAGGAAAAAGAAAAGAATCAATACAATAATAAGAATGAGCAAGAAGGCAAATGCCAATCGCTCATCAAAATATCACCTCGTGTGACAAGCAAACATTCTGACAAATGTTCAAGGGAAGTAACAAAACTTTATCCTTTTAGTTTCTGTGATAAAGTGCATCCTTAAAATAATAAAAAAAACTAAAAAAATAAATTTTTTTTAAAAAATTCAAAGTAAATTCATCCATCCATTTCATGAGATCATGTGCAAAAAAAAAAAAACTTTATCTCATGAACTTTAATCTTAAGGGCTCTCTTTTATTAGCCTCGCAGAGTTTGGATGTCTAGTTGATGATTTTGCACTGAGAATTTCTAAACTCTAATCAATCTAATGCTTACTTTACACCTGAATGAAGGGAAGAATATGCAAAACTAAAATCTATGGATTTACAGTATAAATTGCTTGAATTTTAGAGTATCATTTCAATCTTTGGAATAATAAATGTGCATCTAAATCTACTCCAATGCTCGAATGAGTACAAGTACAAGTAATATAAAAAAGGCGGGTAAATATTAAAAGGAGAATCAAAATAAGAGCAAGCACTTCTAATATACTCCAATGCTCAGAAATGAATAAGAGTATCAATGTGAATCCTTTGGTAGTATCCATATTGCGTAATATAGGAAAGGCGGGAGAATACTAAAAAAGAACCACGTCAAAAGTTGCTCTATTTACTCCAATGTTCTTTAAGAGAATGAGTATCCGAAGGACCTTTCCAACGGTATCCAAGCTGAGTAATATGAGAAAGGCGTGGGAATACTTGGATAAGGAAGTAAAGCACAAAAATAACTCAAAGACTGTTTTAATACTGAGAATTCAATCTGTTTATGCTTAATGTCCACAAGTTTTATCTATCAAATTCTCCCTAAATTTAGGTGTGAAAGCTAGCTCTTCACTTGGTAAATAATACATTCTCAGCATAAGATGGTTAACAAAACCTCTGACTTTGTGAATTGCAAATAAATGATAGCCATCGAAATCAAAATTAATGAGATTCGTTGAATGCACATTATCTTATGAAAATTTGATAAATTTGCTCAATTATAATGTACTTTTGTACAATTATCATGTTGAAACTAACTTCAACTTCTACAAGTTTTTAGGAATTTCAAATCTAGAAGAATATGCCCATCATATAGTATCAGCACCAGTATTATCAAATCAATCAAGGTCAACAAGTAATGAAAGCAGTTGATCAGAGTCTATCAGCAAAAAATTCAAAGTCAACAATAAAAAATTCCAATCAGTTAGCACAAATGCATAGTTGATCAACATAAAGATGTTTGCATTTTGCATACACTGCACTTAGTCTCAGCTATATGCTACATGGTAGCTATAACTCAAATTTTAAGTTCACTCAGTTATACGCTATATGGTAGCTATAACTCAATTTTAAATTCACTTTGTTATATACTACACAGTAGTTATAACATATTTTCAAAATCACTTTTTTGCTAGAGACTACACAGTAGTTATAGCACCAACTTGTTAGACGCTTCACATGACCTATAGCATGTTTTTCAAAATCACAGCTTACTAGACGTTCCACGGGAAATATAGCAAAATTTTGAAATCACAGTTCACTAGATATTCCACAGGAACTATAGTGCAATTTATTAAACACTACACAATAGTTATAGCATCGCTTTGCTAGATGTTCCACAGAGAATATAGCAAAATTTATCAATCACTTTGCTAGACGTCCCACAGGAATATAGCTAATTTCTTCAAATCACTTTTTAGCTAGACATCCCATAGGGAATCTAGCTAATTTCACCTCACTAGATGTCCCACAGGGAATAAAGTACAATCAACTAGACATTACATAATAGTTATAGCATCACTGCTAGACGTTCCACAGGAGCTATAACGCATTTTCAAATCACTTTTTAGCTAGAATTCCCATAAGGAATATAGCTAATTTCACCTCACTAGACGTCCCACGGGGAATATAGTGCAATCAGCTAGACACTACACAGTAGTTATAGCATCACTTCGCTAGACGTCCCACAGGAAATATAGCGAATTTTATCATATAGCTAGACGTCCCATAGGGAATATAGCTAATTTCACTTTGCTAAGCGTCCCACAGGGAATATAGCTAATTTCACTTTGCTAAACGTCCCACAGAGAATATAGCAAAATTTATCAATCACTTCGCTAAATGTCCCTTAGGGAATGTAGCGAAATCAATCTTTTAGCTAGACGTCCCACAGGGAATGTAACTAATTTCTTTAAATTACTTCGCTAGACGTCCCACAAGGAATATAGCGAAATTTATCACATAGCTAGACATCTTATAGGGAATATAGCTAGTTTCACCATTCACTTCACTAGACATCCCACAAGGATTATAGTGAAATTTGCTTTCGCATTCTGCATGATGTTGTACAGCAACATAAGCATCGATCACAAATAGAAGTCTCGAGGAACACAGGTAAGTATCCTAACTCTTTACTTTTAAAATTGTGTGCTTATTTACTTTGTTGCAATTTGTCAAGCAAACAGTGACAAAGGGGGGTAACTGTAAGCACTCAATTTCAGGATAGTTGAGTATGGTTGCGACAGAGGACTCTAATGATGAAAATTTGTTGCAAATAGGTCTCCAGTATTTGAATTTCGGATCTCAAGGCTTAATTGCATTTTTTAGGACTCAATTATAACTTTTTTTAAGGACCCAATTGTAAGATTTTTAATTCTTTCAAGGGTCATTTCGTAATTAGAAGTTAAAAAAAAAGGCAGATCGGAGTTATATAATTTCAATCGGAACTACACATTTCCGATCAGAAATATAGTTCTGATCGAAATTATATAACTCCGATCGGAATTGTACATTTCCGATCAGAAATGCATAATTTCAATTGGAATTATGTATTTCTGATCTAAAATACACAATTCCGGTTGGAATTGCACAGGTCCGACTGACTTCCGCAATTTTTTTATTATTTATTTATTTATTTTCTTTTTTTGATTGGTTAAAAATATTTTGAAATTAAAAGATAAATTTTTTTTATCTTGATAATTCTTGATTATCAGGTTGTTTTGGGTTCAAATAATCTAAAAAAATAATATATCTTTATCTCTTGTAATTCAAATCACAGGAGAGGATTTTATGAGTTTATAAAAACTCTTTGTTTTTTATTTTGAAAAGGAAGAGGTTGAGGGATGCAGAAAAAAAAAAAAACTAGGAGTCTCTCTCTCTATGAAAGAGAAATTTTATATTTATAAAACCCTAGTCCTGTAACGCTAAGCTAGATTCAGGATAAAAATAAATCAAATTATTTTTATTATTTATCTGATAAAAAAATTATCAATATATTTATAAAAATAACAACCAATAAAGATAAAAATAATTAATAAAATGAATAGAATTAAAGTAAAAATAAAAAAAATAAGGGACCGGTCAAAAAATTATATTTCCGATCAAAACAATTTTTTTTAAATACCAAAAACGTGGCCAATTTGGCCTCTAACTGGTCAATCCACGATTTTATTTTCTTTCGGCCAAAAGTTGGTCATTTGCACATTGCAAATTGAATAGGCTGAATGATCCATTCCTTTTTTTTTTTTTTTTTTTTTTTTTACCAAAAAAACTTTTTTATTTTTTTATTTTCTCCTTTTTTATTGTTTTAATTTTTTATTTTTTTCTAAATTTAAAAAAATAATAATTAAAATAAATAAATAAATAAATAATTTTAAAAATAGTACAATTTAGTTCAAAATCATTAAATCAGATCTAATAAAATTAAATTTAGAGTCAATTTTTATTATTGAGTCCTCTATCTCATATTTATTCTAGTCATTCCGAAATTGAATGCTTATATATATATATAATTCCATAAAAAGAGAAAATGTAGACTATATTAAGGATTTTTGTAGTATTTTATTGTTTCATTCATATCATTTTTTTGTTTCTATAATATTTTATTAATTGATCGAATTATATATTTTAGTTGTATTTTCTCTATAATGTGTTGCATGTAACTCTTTTATTAAAAAAAAATCAATATTTGTTAGCAATAGAGCGATGGATATATCCACTATTTTTTTTATATAGTTGAATATTTGACAAATATAAATTTGTGACATATATTTGATTGAGTGTAATATATTTTAAATAAATAAAAAAATCATGTTAATAATTTAAATTTTTTAGTAAACTATATACTTCATATTTATTATATTATTATAAATAATCAATATATATATATATATTAAAAACAATTAATTCTCCATCGATAAATGAATTTATTTAAAAATTAAATATTTCCACTTAACAGCTAAATGAACATGCGATTAGTATATTTTCAATCCATTTTCTTATATCGGACCATCAGATGAATCAATTAAAATATAATACATAAAAATTTAAACCAATCAAAATATAATACACATTTTATGAGATTATTTTTGTATTTTATGAGATTATTTTTTTATTTATTTATTTTTATTCAAACAAACTGAGTGTATCGCACCAATTATAAATAAAAGATTTTCTTTAATTCAAATTCACAAAAATAAAAAGTATGAATTCAAAATACTATCAGTTCAATCTCGTCACTATGGATCAGGCAGTCTTCAAAAATTTATAGATTAGAGATGAATGTGACATCACTTTTTGTTTAGTGTGAACTTGGAAGTATTCAATAAATTGCCAGTAGCTATCCCATTCCCAGCATAAAATAATATCAAGAAAAAGTACAAATAACATGTATATTTATCTAATATTATTAAAAAAAATTGTATCAATGCATGGTAAGTGAGACTTACATTATGTTTGGAATGGGCGAAAAGAGAGAGGAAAATTAGGGAGAAAATTAGGGAGAAAAACTACTTCTTCATGTTTGAAATGAGAGAGGAAAATGAGGAGAAAAAGAAAGTGATGTTTATTTTTTATTATTATTTGTCTCTCCAATTTGGATAGAAAATAGGGAAAGAAGGAAGAAAAATTTTACTATTTATTTTCATTTTACAATTTTATCCTTATGGTACAATTTGTCGTTTCACTTATTATTTTAGCACATGATCATAATAGTAAATATATCATATATTTATTTTTTTTTTTAATATTTTATTTTTCCAATAAAAAAATAACACAATTTTTTTTTCTTTTTATATTATTTTCTTTTAAATCCAAATACAAGAGAGAAAAATAAAGGAAGGAAAATAACATTATTTTTTTTTTATATTTTCCTCCCAATTTTCTTTTTTCCCTTCCCTCCCATTCCAAACATAGTGTTAAGAGAACTAAAATGAAACTTAAGAGAACTAAAATGAAAGAGAATTCATTAAAAGTTTGATTTTTTTTGTTAATAAGTAATATGAATTAATTGAATGTATTTACATTATTAAATAGAGCAGCCAAACCTGCAACTCTGCCCTGCATTGGCAACATGAATAGCATCTAAATCTAACCAACCAACTAACCTTGTAGCAAAGAATCCAACGACTGTTGGACACACTCAGAATGCTTCATTAAGCCTCCGTTCATGCCGGAAGAAGCAAATCATCCATATTATCTGTCCCCATGTGATATTGTTATGCTTTCTGCCCACTACATCCAAAAGGGTCTTCTCTTTGCCAAACCACTAGCTGTAGACAATCAACACGACTTCAACATCGTGGATTTCGTGGACAAGCTCGAGCATTCACTTGCTCTTACACTCGTCCATTTCCACCAACTGGCTGGCCGCCTTGCAACATCCAGGAGTGACAATCCTGCTTCATATGTTGTCTATATGGATTGCATTAACAGCCCAGGAGCAAGACTTCTTCACACTGCTGTTGACATGATAGTTTTCGATGTTCTTTCACCTACTTATGTACCGTTGGTTGTCTAGTCTTGCTTTGATCATGATAGAGCTCTTGATGGCCATTTCAGGTCGTTGCTAACAATTTAGGTGACGGATTTGGCTGATGGTGTCTTTATTGGGTGTTCTATGAATCATGTTATTGGTGATGGATCCTCTTTTTGGCAATTCTTGAATTCGTTTTCTGAAATTTTTTAATCACAAGGAGATGATATCAAAATCTCACTCCCCCTTGTTCTTAACCGTTGGTTTCCTGATGGTTATGGTCCAATAATCAATCATCCATTCACCCACCCGGAACAATTTTTAGCCCCTTTTGAAGCACCTCTGCTTAAAGAAAGAATGTTCCACTTCTCATCAGAATCCATTGCCAAACTCAAAGCAAAAGCAAACACGGAGGACAACACCAATAAGATTTCATCTTTCCAATCTCTGTCTGCATTTATGTGGAGAGGTATATAACTCATGCTCATCGTCTACCACATGATCAAGAAACCAGTTGTAGACTAGCCTACAATAACAGGTCTAGATTGCACCTACCTTTGTTTGAAAACTACTTTGGAAATTGTATTCTTTCGCTTAGAGCTTTGACAACAGCTGGTGAACTGTTAGAACACAATCTCGGATGGGAAGGTGCATCAGGCTGTGGTTAATCACAACGATGAAAATATCCGCTGGTATCTTGAAACTTGGGTTAAATCTCCCGCTATATACCAGATTGCACAAGTGTTTGATCCTTATAGCGTGGTGATTGGGAGTTTACCAAGATTCAACAAGTATGGGAGTGAGTTCGGATTGGGGAAAGCTTTGGCACTTCGTAGTGGCTATGCACATAAGTTTAGTGGGAAAGTGTCAGCCTATCCAGGACACAAAGGTGGTGAAAGTATGGATCTAGAAGTCTGTCTTCCTCTAGATTTAATGACTGCTCTTGAATCTGATAAAGAATTCATGGATGCAGTTTCTTTGTTTCCTTGATCAAGAATTCAAAAGTGATTTATTGCTCATACCATGAAGATGATTGTGCCACTAGATGCATTTTTTTTATATGAACCCTACCTATTAAAGAGATAGAATGTGCATCCAACTTTGAATATTAGCCCAAGGATCATCAAGGATAGGTTGTGTTGATTGAACTAGACCCCTTGCTTATTAAATTGAATCAAAATACCTATTTATTAAAAGATGAACAATCACACAATCCTATATTTAATCTAACCTAGCAATTGTAATGAAAGGTAGAAGTGAAACAATCCCAGCAAACTTGCTAAAGTTTCAAAAGAACAAAGATGAGAAAAAAATCTCACTTAAATGGTTATAATTCAACAACTTAATCATTCATTTGTTTACAGCCCTATGATGACAATTTATAATGTAAACCTAATAAGAAATAAAGTTGGAAACAAATAACCTTCCTAAACATCAAAAAGGAAAACCAAGAAAAATAAGGAATTTTTGTCTGACATCTGACACGGCTGTGTTGGAAAAGTGACACAGCTGTGTTACTCTGATTCTCTAAAATATTACTCTCAAACACGTCTGTGTCACCCAAGTGACACGACTATGTCAGAGTTAATTATTCTAGACTCCCAAAACTTGCAATCAGACATGGCTGTGTCAGATTCTTGACATGGCTGTGTCAAACTAAAGGCAATCGAATTAGTCAAAATGTTCTTCATAAAAATTGTAGCTCTCTGCCTTAGCTTTCCATAGCATTTTGATTCATCTCAATATGACTTCTATAGTAAACTTTATTACCAAAATACTGAAGCATGCTACCAAGATACGAATTGTTAATAATTAAGTTTAGGATCACATCAAGATCATATCCTTAAACCTTGTAATGCATCTTCAGGTCTCTTAGCATTAGCCCTTGTAATTTATGCTTCATAGTTGAGTGGATCGTCATATTGGTTGTGGGCTTGGTTCATATCATACCCTCGTTCTTCAAGAAGATTCGTCATCAAATCTTACCCATCTTCTAAAGTTGATAAATTCATAAATCCTCCAGGGTCAAACATAAATTCCTTGGTTGAAAACATCTCCTTTGAAGTAAGGATCCACACAAGTAGCTTTAAAATAATTTGATTGCTCAATCGAAATGTTGAACTTGTATTCACAAACTTGTAAGCATTAGACTCTTGTTACTTCTTTCTAAACTTGAACATGAATATCTCAAGTTCTTCTTACTACAAGCGAAGACTCCATTGATTCTTTTGTAGGCATAAGATACTTCAATCTTATCCTCAAATGGATCTTCATATGGCATTAAGCTCTATAAAACAACTTTCAAAAACTAGAAAAAAGAAAGATTAAAATTGTTAGTATAATCATGATGAATAACTAGATCCTGATCCTTCATGATACTCTCAATCTCTATCTTTTTCTTTTCACTCATGCCTTGTTTGTTTTCTCTCAGCAAGTGTTTCTCATTTTTCTCACTTTTCCCATTCAACTCATTTTTAACACTTAGCTCACTTTTTGCTTTTCTTTCAGTTTCATTAGTTTCCCTCCCCAAAGCATTCCCAAATGAAGATGGAAACTCTTCACTTTGTTGAATAATGCACATGTCTTCAAAAGTTATCTTTGGAGGTGAAATTTTAATTTAACACTCTTCCTCCATACACTTCTCAACTTGTTACTCAACCAATTCACTAACTTTAACACCTATATTTTCTTTAGATTCACACGCTATCATTGTCTCCTCACAAGGACCCACTTCCTTTTCATACTCCAAAGCAAATGTAATTACAACCTTCAAAGATATAGAAGGTTTTAATCGAACTTTTTTCTTCAATCTCTTAGCAATCTTACACTTAAGCCCACTGATGAATTTTCCAACTTTTCGCCTTTCAAATTCACCTACATCACTTGCAATTATAAACAACATAAACTTTTTAGCATAATCATCAACATATAATTCATCACCTTGTTTAAGACAAAATTCATCCCTAACTTTATGAGGAATAAAATGTTGAGTCCTTAACCTCTTCATTATCTCCCAATTTTTAATCTCACTAAGCCCATTCATCCTCCATAATGCCATCAAATCTTCCCACCATAGGTTTGTGAGAAGCAAATTTGCACTTTTGAGAATCAAATATCTCCTCCATTTGTTGTACCCATTCCAAATAAACATAAGGATTATCCCCACCAAGAAAATAAGGCATGTCCATACTAAAAATCATGTTTGAAAAGATATAGAAAAGAAATCCTCACTAAGGGCTCCCTTACGTGTTTACACTCAAGGATGTGAATGCTCTCGTGTTTTACTCAAAGAAAAGCAAAAAAAATTGTTATGTTTATTCTATGAAGAATTTTATGAAAAGAAGAAGAGATTGTGCACAAAATTAAAAGGATAGTTAACCAAACCTTGAAGTTTGGCTCTAACACTAAACTGATATGAACCCTATTTGTTTTAGAGATAGAACGCGCATCCAACTTTAAATATTAGCCCAAGGATCATCAAGGATAGGTTGTGTTGATTGAACTAGACCCCTTACTTATTAAATTGAAGTAAAATACCTAGTTATTAAAAGATGAACAATCACACAACTTTATGTTTAATCTAACCTAACAACTGTAATGAAAGGTAGAAGTGAAACAATCCAAGCAAACTTGCAAAGTTTCAAAAGAACAAAGATGAGAAAAAAAATCTCACTTAATTAATTATAATTCAACAACTTAATCATTAATTTGTTTATAGCCCTATGATGGCTATTTATAATGTAAACCTAATAAGAAATAAAGTTGGAAACAAATAAACTTCCTAAACATCAAAAAGGAAAACCTAGAAAAATAAGGAATTTTGGCCTGACGTCTGACACGTCTGTGTCACTCTAATTCTCTAAAATATTGTTCTCAGACACAAGTGTGTCACTCAAGTGACATGACTATGTCAGACTTAATTTTTGTAGACTCCTAAAACTTGCAATCAGACATGGTTGTGTCAGATTTTTGACACAGCTATGTCAAACTGAAGACGATCAAATTAGCCAAAATATTCTCCATAAAAGTTGTAGCTCTTTGCCTTAGATTTCCATAGCATTTTGAATCACCTCAATATGACTTCTACAGTAAACTTTATTACCAAAATACTGAAGCATGCTACCAAGATACAAATTGTTAATAATTAAGCTTAAGATCACATCAAGATCATCTCCTTAAACCTTGTAATGCATCTTCAGGTCTCTTAACTTTAGCTCTTGTAATTTATGATTCATAGTTGAGTGGATCATCATATTAGTTATGGGCTTGGTTCACATCATACCCTCCTTCCTCAAGAAGATTCGTCCTCAAATCTTACCCATCTTCTAAAGTTAATAAATTCATAAATCCTCCAAAGTTAAACATAAACTCCTTGGTTGAAAACATCTCCTTTGAAGTAAGGATCCGCACAAGCAGCTTCAAAATAATTTGATTGCTCAATTGAAATGTGGAACTTGTATTCACAAACCTGTAAGCATTGAAATGTTGTTGCTTCTTTCTAAACTTAAAATATGAATATCTTAAGTTCTTATTACTATAAGCGAAGACTCCATTGATTCTCTTGTAGGCAAAAGATACTTCAACCATATCCTTAAATGGATCTTTATATGGCATAAAGCTCTGCAAAACAACTTTCAAAACAGAGCTTTATGGTTGAAGTATGAAGATCCATTTGAGGATATGGTTGAAGTATCTTTTGCCTACAAGAGAATCAATGGAGTCTTCGCTTGTAGTAAGAAGAATTTACGATATTCATATTTCAAGTTTAGAAAGAAGCAACAAGAGTCCAATGCTTACAAGTTTATGAATGCAAGTTCTACATTTTGATTGAGCAACAAATTATTTTGAAGCTACTTATATGGATCATTACCTCAAAGGAGAAGTTTTCAACCAATGAGTTTTTGTTTGACCCTAGAGGATTTATGAATTTATCAACTTTAGAAGATGGGTAAGATTCAAGGACGAATCTTCTTGAAGAAATAGGGTATAATGTGAACCAAGCCCACAACCAATATGACGATCCACTCAACTACGAAGCATAAATTACAAGGGCTAAAGCTAAAAGACATGAAGATGCATTACAAGGTTTAAGGATATGATCTTGATGTGATCCTAAACTTAATTATTAAAAATTCGTATCTTGGCAGCATGCTTCAGTATTTTGGTAATAAAGTTTACTATAGAAATCATATTGAGGTGATTTAAAATGCTATGGAAATATAAGGAAGAGAGATATAACTTTCATAAAGATCATTTTGGCTAATTCGGTCGTCTTCATTTAGACACAGCCGTGTCTGATTGCAAGTTTTGGGAGTCTGCAGAAATCAAGTCTGACACAGCCATGTCACTTGGGTAACAGCTGTGTCTAAGAGCAATATTTCAAAGAATTAGAGTGACACAACTGTGTCACTTTTCTGACACAGGCATGTCAGACGTCAGGCCAACATTCCTTATTTTTCTAGGTTTTCCTTGTTGATGTTTAGGAAGTTTATTTGTTTCCAAATTTGTTTCTTATTAGGTTTACATTATAAATAGCCATCATAGAGCTATAAACAAAGGAATTATTAAGTTATTGAATTATAATTAATTAAGTGAGAATTTTCTTAACTTTGTTCTCTTGAAACTTTGCAAGTTTACTTGGATTATTTCACTTCTACCTTTCTTTACAATTGCTAGGTTAGATTAAACTTAGAGTTTTGTGATTGTTCATAATAACTAGGTATTTTGCTTTAATTTAATAAGCAAAGGGATCTAGTTCCATCAACGCAACCTATTCTTGATGATCCTTGGGCTAATATTCAAAGTTTGATGCACGTTCTATCTCTATAATAGGTAGGGTTCGTATCACTATCTCTTTTTTATAACAAAAATAATGTAATCTTGAGTCAACTTAAGCACTTTGTGGGATTTGATTGAATGTGCCGGTGGATACAGACTCTGAGCTGTGTAGACTTGTTAGCATTTGTTGCATCTGTTTTTACTTTCTAGTTATTCAACTCCACAGGATAAGCTGGTTCCCATCTTTTGGCAACTTAAAATGCTGCAATGGCTAAGTGCAAAGGCTAATATGGCAATCAATTTGACAGCAGGTCTGCATTTCTTTTAGCAAGCTCCTAGTCATGTGCCGCAGATTTTACACCAAGATGCAACAGGTGTAAGCTATCCTTGATGTTGGGGATATGTGTTAGAAAATAAGCTGATAAAGTATGATTCAATTTCTTCAAAAAAAAAAGTATTATTCAATTAAAATTTATTAAATGTAAAATTTTAATTTTAATTGGTTTTAAATTGTGTAAATTAATCTCGTATGTTGATTTTAGAGTTATCTGAGATGCATCAAATTAAATAAAGATGTCTATAAATATATACTTAAATTGTGTAAATTAATCTCGTATGTTGGTTCTCTCTCTATGATAACACAACTCTAACTCTATCTAAAGGTGTGATAAAAAATTAAGGGATGACAAAAAATTAATTTTGCTTGTCAACTCTTCAAGTATGAATTTTACTGTAAATTCAAGTAAGTTTCTATCTTATTTATTTTATAATATCATAAAAATATTCAGTTTTAAGGATTTTAAGGCTTATGTTTATAATATCCTGTTATAATGATCTAGCAGGTGTTATCCAAAAACAAAATGAGAAAAAAATAGAATCAAAGAATCACTCAAGTGTCAATAACAAAAAAAAAATGACACCCACTCATTAAATTAAAAAAAAATTAATGAATGGGCAAAAATTTGTTAATATTCATAGCACTTGAAACACAAATGTAAAAAAAGAAAAAAAAAAGAAAAAAAACATCGATTATAATTATTTGAACTTTTTTTTTATACTGAAAATTCATTGTTAATGGTTTAATTTTGTTATAATTATTGATGAATTTGGTTGAGAACATGAAAATTTAGGTAAATTTTATAAAATCATAAGAAGAAGAAAAAACTTATAAAACATGAACAAAAAAACAAAAAATAATAATAATTATGAAAACATAAAGAGATAAAAGTAAAAAAAATTTGTAATTTTTAACAAATTTGGTAAAATAATACTGTTTATTTTACCTTAATTTTTCTAAAAAAATGAATAAATCGTGGGCATGCAAACAAATCTCCAGACAACATGCAATTCATCACCATATCTCTAGGGTAAGATTAGCCATTCCTTTCCTTATATAAGAAACCTTACTATATGACAACATTGGTGGGTGATATAATTTTTTTTCCTAAACTAGCAATATTTAAAGTTCATTAAATTTTACATACATCACGATTCAAATTTGAGACACCACTTAATAAAAACAGTTCCTAACAATTGATTTGAATAGTTATTAATGGTGGATGATATAAATTTTACTAGTAAAATTCAATTTTTTTTTAACAAAAACATAATGTTTAATGCACTCTCAGCCATACAATGCCCTACAAAAATATGAAATTATCTAATAATAGTAAAGAAAATAGTCTAAATTTAAAAGTTATTTATTTATTTATCTCTTTAAAAATTATATAAAGCATCAATTAAGTTAAATTAATTTTCACAAAGTCAACTTAATTCTTTTCATGTGAATTATTAGTGTTCAGAATCTATTAGATTTTAATTAGTTAAGTTCGATCTAGACAGAACTAAAAGGGCAATACAAATTTTCAAAAATTATTTAACACTACTACATATACCACAACTCAAACTTAAAATATCGTTTAAGTAAAAATAGTCTCGTCAACTTATCATAACTGATGGTTCATTTTCCTTTGCCTTAACTACAGTTCCAACATGCATTCTTGATGGATTTCTGCAAGATAAAGAAACCTTGGTGAAGGAGGGCTTTGATTGCCCAAAGCCCCTCCAATGGTTAAGTAAGATTCTATCCTAGAAGGATTACTCAGACAGGAAAAATAATAACAGTAGGGGACGATGTTATTTATAATTGATTTTGTATAAAAATGTGGTAGAATCATAATAAGAAGAAGAAAAGAAGAATTGGAGAAGAACAAGAAGCAAAAACGTGATCTGGAGCCTTTGGATCATGAGGCTTTTATATAGCCTTGGTGGGTGAAAAGTTGGTAGAGAGAGGAGGAAGCTGATTGGTGGAGAGTACTAACTGCAAAGTAATTTTGCACATGCACTCGAGTGGCTTTCTTGGGAATCAGGTACGTCAGAGGCTGATGGGAGGTGCATTTATTATTTGGTAGGGGGGAAAGTGCTTCTCAGGAAATTTTTAGAGTAGGACTTCCTATGTAGGAATTTTTCCATGTAGGTCTTATTCTGATTCTCCTGAGTAGCTGCTGACGGGAATTGTTGTTCAAGCGTCTCTATGTGGGGTATTTCCTGTATAGAATTCCTACATTGGAATTAACTTTCCTGAGAGGAATGCTCCTTTTGGGTATCAGGACATGGTGTCCTTAGTAGAAGATTTCACTTAGTGGTGTTGAACTTTGACTTGACTCTGAAGGCTGAAAAGTCAAATAGTCAAAAGAGGTTTAATGTGGCAAATAAGATATAGTTCCTTTCCACGTGTCAAGCTCTAATTGGAGGCGGTATTTTTATGTATCATAAGTAGTCCCTCAACTCTGAGTCTAGAATGTTCTAGAAAAAAAAGTGTAGTTGGTGGGTTCTTCTTTGATTTTCCTAATTTGAGATTCCTTTTTTATATAGGATCTTGGGATCCAACTTCTATTGCTTTTCCTTGGAGAAGTTTCCTCACAGTGAGGCTTTCAGGATCTAGGAGTGTTCCTAGTACTTGGATGTTGAGAGCTTCTTTGAGAGGAAAATATGTATGTATAGGAAGACCTTGGGGACATGATTTTTTAATTTGATTAATTCTCCTTGGGGAGAGCCTCCTTGGGGAGAGCCTCCTTGAGGAGGTTAGTTGGTGCCTGGGGAGGATTTGCATTTTTTAAACCCTCATGGCATAGATTCTCACTTACAGAGAGTTAAATTTGAATTTAGAGGGTTTTATCCCTCTATAATTTGGAGATTATAATTTTTTGAGAAGGCATTTCCAATGGAGGAAATGTTGTTCTTGAGAGGAAGGTAGAGATTCTTTCGTAGACAATCCTATGAAGCAGATTTCACTCCCTTGAGTGATATTTAGACCTTTCCATTGAATTTCCTATGAAGAAATCTTTATTCCCAAATGAGAGGTAGAAGTCTTTATGATGAGAATCCTAGTATGGCAAGGAATCCTAATCAGACAAGGATTCAAGACGTGACAAGAAATCCTTATTCAATAATGATTTAAGATGTAATAAGGATTAAAGACCCTTTGATTTATGATGGAGGTCCAATCATATGGGCATATGCTAAGAAGATGAAGGAAGCATGACATATGCTAATTCAAGCAATGTGGGCTCAAAGAACAAATCTAAATCTGAATCAATCTAATCCATTTGGAGCACATGGAGTTCATTCTGGTCCAAAGCTTATTCATTTGGTGCAAATTGAAGATTTAGGACCAAGTAATATTATTAGGTCCAATTTGGATGCATTAAGCCCAAAGGAGTAGCTACACTTGTTCCAAGTCCAAGATGAAGCCCAACTATGTGTTTTTTAGTCCACTTAGTGATAAAAATAAATTTGGATGTGTTTAAGTCCAAAACGTTTTTGAAGAGTTTGTTTTTAGTTAGAATTACTTTTCTTTAGCTTAGTTGGCAAGCAAAATAATTCCTTATCTTTAAGGACTTGTTTTTTGATCTTTTAGGAGTTTTTTATCCTTATATTTTAAGAATTTATTTTAGTTTAGGTTTAGAGTTAAGAATTCTTATAAATAGTTTACTTTGTAGCCTATTTGGCATATCTTTTTCATCAATTAAATAAAAGTGACGAATTTTTCTTCAAATTACTTGGAATTTTATTCTTTGAACTTTCTAAACAAAATAGGTTGTTAGATAATTCACTTGTGTTATCAATTAGAACATCCATATCTAATTGTGGCGACTTCCTGATAACTAGAGTTCTTAGTTGTTGGATAATTAAGGGTTTTAGTTTCCACCAGACTTATTTCTTGGATGATCTAATGTATGGGTATCAATAGATTGTTATGGATTTTGCTTGTTAGATAAGCCTAGTTTGCATTAGTTTGGTATCAGAGCTTTTTGGCTCTAAGAATCAAGTTACATATCCCTTTTTTTGTTTCAATTCATTCAACATTCTTTGTGTTCTCTTCTTCTACCCCTTCTTATTTTTTTCAAATTCATTTTTGCACCATTCCTTATCATATTTAATTTTGTTTAGTTGTTTCTTTAAAGTCTTACATCAAGTTTTGACCATTTAAAAAAATAAAATAAAAAATAAAAAAAGTAAAAAAAGAAAAGAAGGATTTGGTTATTTATTTAAAATATTTAAAGTTCTTGCAAGTCTTCTTGAAATCTTTGATTTTCTTGATTATTTTCTTGAAAATTCTTGATTAAATTCGTTAGAATCTTGAAGTTTCTTTAAGTTCTTTGTATAAATCTTGATTTAAGATCATAAATCTTGAATTTTAAAGTTGCAAATTCATTTTTCATGGTTTTCTTTGTACAAATTAACTTTTCCTTTGTTTGTTAGGAATATCTTTGTGGATAAGATCAAATCTTGAGTAAATTATATTCTTATCTTGCTAGGTTTAGTCCTCTCTTGTTTAGTACTAATTCTTATCTTATCTTAAAGTTTTTTTTGTCCAAAAGGGATTAGACAACTCCTTTTCCTTATCTACAACTCCCTTGTCTTATCTATAATTCTTTTTCCTTACTTATTGGGGTTAAATTCGTTTTTATTTCTATGTCTTTTATTTTTTTACGAATTAAATCTAATTTTCTTATTTTTAGTCACCTAAACTTACCAAATTCGTCCAAATTCATCTAAACTTGCCAAATTCGTCCAAATTCATCTAAACTTGCCAAATTCGTCCAAATTCACCCAACATTGAGGTTGTTAAACACAAATTTTTTCACAATGGAGATTCCTTTATTTTTTAGTGTGAATGACCTTGATGCTTATTTGAGATGGGTACAAAAGGTAGAGGATGTGTTTAAATGTGAAGAATATAATGAGGTGCAAAAGTGTAAACTTGCTTCTCGCCAATTCAGAGGTCGTGTTTATTTTTGGTGGAAAGATTTGATGGAATTGTTAAGAGAGAATGGGAATAGTGATGTTAGAAATTAGGAATTAATGAAGAGGTTAATGACTAGGCATTTTATTCCTCTTGATGTTAGGGATAAATTCTATCTTAAGTTACAAAGGCTTAAACTAGGGGAATTAAGTGTTAAAGATTATGCTAAAAAGTTTAAGTTATTTGTAATTGTAAGTGATTTAGGTGAATCTAAAGGGAAAAAAATTAAAAGATTCATAAATGGGCATAAAAGTGAAATTAGACAAGATTTTGGGTTAGTATTACAATTGCACTCTTTTTTGTCTTTGAAGAATATAATTACACTTGCTTTGGAGAGAGAGTTGGAGTAATAAGGTTGATTGTAAGAGTGGTGCTAATGTTGAAATAGTATTGAATGATCAAGAGGAGAAATATGAGCATCAATTTAGTGATCAAACAATGGAGGAAAGCATTACTCATGAAGAGAAGTGTGAAATAGAAGTAGTTGTGTGTGAAGTAACCAAAATAGAGTGAATTTGAGAAAATTGAAAGTGTTGAAACCATTGAATTGATTGAAAGACAAGTTAAGGATAAGAATAAAGGGGAAGAGTGCCAGCTTGAAATTTTACCTCCAAAGATAATTTTTGAAGATTTGTGCATTAAACAACAAATTGAAGAGCTTCAATCTTCAAGTTGGAAAATTTTAGGGAGGGAAACCAATGAAATTGAGAGAAAAGAAAAAAGTGAGCTGAGTGTTAGAATCGAGTTAAATAAGCAAAGTGAGGAAAATGGAAAACACTAGGGGAGAGAAAACAAGTAAGGCATGAGTGAAGAGAAAAATCTAAAGATTGAGAGTATCAAGAAGGATAATGAGTTGGTTATTCATCATGAGTATACTAACTTTAATCTTTATTTTTCTAGTGTTTCGAAAGTTATTTTGCAGAATTCTTTGCCATATAAAGATCCATTTGATGTTGTTGAAGTATTTTGTGCCTACAAGGGAATTTATGGAGTCTTAATTCGAAGTAAGAAGAGCTATTCATGTTTTAAGTTTAGAAGGAAGCCATAAGAATACAATTCCTACAAGTTTGTGAAAATCAATTCTACATTCCAAGTGTGTAATCAAAATCAAGTTGTTTTGAAGCTGAATTTAAAGGAGAAGTTTTCAACCAAAGAGATTGTGTTTGACCCTGGAAGAATTATGAATTTATACACTTTAGAAGATGGGCATGATTCGAGGATGAATCATTTTGAGGAAAGAGGGAATGAAGAGAATCCTAGCATGACAAGGAACTCTAATAAGACAAGGATTCAAAACATGACAAGAAATCTTTATTCAATAATGATTCAAGATGTAACAAAGAATCCTTATTCAATAAGGATTAAAGACCCTTTGACTTATGATGGAGGTCCAATCACATGGGCATGTGCTAAGAAGATGAAGGAAGCATGACATATGCTAATTCAAGCAATGTAGGCTCAAAGAACAAATCTAAATCTAAATCAATCTTATCCATTTGGAGCACATAGAGTTCATTCTGGTCCAAAGCTTATTCATTTGGTCCAAATTGAAGATTTAGGACCAAGTAATGTTATTAGGTCCAATTTGGATGTATTAAGCCCAAAGGAGTAGCTACACTTGTTCCAAGCCCAAGATGAAGCCCAACTATGTGTTTTTTAGTCCACTTAGTGATAAAAATTAATTTGGATGTGTTTAAGTCCAAAACATTTTTGAAGAGTTTGTTTTTAGTTAGAATTAGTTTTCTTTAGCTTAGTTGGCGAGCAAAATAATTCCTTATCTTTAAGGACTTGTTTTTTTATCTTTTAGGAGTTTTTTATCCTTATATTTTAAGGATTTATTTTAGTTTAGGTTTAGGGTTAAGAATTCTTATAAATTGTTTACTTTGTAGCCTATTTGGCAGATCTAATTAAATAAAAATGATGAATTTTTCTTCAAATTACTTGGAGTGTTATTCTTTATACTTTCTAAACAAAATAAGTTGTTAGATAGTTCACTTGTGTTATCAATTAGAACATCCATATCTAATTGTGGTGACTTCCTGATAACTAGAGTTCTTAGTTGTTGGATAATTAAGTATTCTAGTTTCCATCAGACTTGTTTCTTGGATGATCTAAGGTGTGGGTATCAATAGATTGTTGCGGGTTTTGCTTATTAGATAAGCCTAGTTCGCATCACTTTGACTGAGAATTTCCTATGAAGGAAATTTTGCTCCCATGGGGTAGTTAAAATATCTGAGAGGATATTTTCATTAAGCTAATTTTATTCCCTTTGGGAAGCTTGACGTCTTCAATTTGAACTTTTCTTGTAGAGGAAATTTTAATCCCAATAAGGAGGTGGAGATTTTTTATTTAGAGTTTCCTCTAAAGGAAATTCTTCTCCCTTTGGTGAATTTGATATCTTTAAATGAAAATTTCTGATTGATGAATTGTTGCTCCTATGGGGAAGTTTGAAATCTTTAAATAAGAATTTCCAATTAGGAAATTTTTACTCCCGTAGGGAGTTGGAGATATATGAATAAGAATTTTCTATGGAGAAAATTTCTCTCTCTTGGGAGAGGTTGAGTTTTGTATATTTCCTATGGAGCAAATCTCTCCCTTGGGGGAGGTAAAGAGGTCTAACAAAATATTTCTTATTGAAAAAATTCTCTTAATTAGGTAGCCCTTACAACTAAATTTCTAAGAGTCAGTATGAATCAAGTGCTTCAAAAGATTGTTCTACCAATACCTTCAACATTGTAATTGCTACTGAGGTGAAGGCATTTAAATCTTATTTAAACGTTATGTCCAGGGGAAAAGCGGCTCTAATAATGATCGAGAATTCCTTTATGAGGAGGCTCTTATAGGAAAAATCTGAAAGTCCTCTAGGAGAGGAAAAGGAAAAAAGAGGAAAACATCCAACAAACTCGAGTTTTCAAATAGTTTTGATTGTGAAGTGAAGAGTGAACTTCTATCTTAAATGGCAAGGCTATACAAAAGACTCACCCTTTTATGTCACAATTGAGGATCTCAGGATTTATTTTAAGATGGAGTTACTTGGGAAATAATTAGAAAAATGAGCTGCCATTATTAAAGCTCTTAAAGAGAATTGAAAATCTTATGACTTTGGGGAGGTAATAGTATCATATGCTTCAAATTTCTATATATCAGGGTGGTTTTGTTTTTGTGAATGGCTTGTGGTCATTTTCTTGAGTAAGGCTTTTCATGCTTTGAAGTTGTTAGAGAGGATTTTGTCGTTATTCAGGATGGAGGTTCCATAAAAGAAAAAGTAACCTTTAGCCAACTTTAAGGGCACTAAAACTTCAATAAATGTTCATTAACTTTTTAATTCCCTTGAGAGACCAGGAAAATCTTTGGATGTTCATGATGTGCTTGAAGCAAATCAAGTGGAGAATATTGTCATGTTCCCTTCCTCCAATAATAAAGTGAATGTTGAATTTCTTTCTCTATAGGAGAGAGTTGTTCTAGTTCAGGATAACAATGTTGGGAATATTCCTATATGGATTTTTCACTGAGTGTTTTGTTACGTACTGTTTTCAAGCGGTGATGCCATTAAATTCGTTTTCTTATAATTTTCCTATATGTCTATTTTGTTAATGTTGACTAGCACTATCTTTCTTAATGCTTTAATTAAGATCTTTTATATTCAAGATTCTTCAAGTGTTCTTCCACTCTTATACATTCCTTTGTTCTTTCTGTTTGAATAGAGATCATGAATGAGGAGTCATATGTTTAGAATAAACCTCCTAAGTAGGTAAAGTGTTTGGTTGATATCTGCAAGAAGAGTTTACTAACTTCTCATTATGAGAAATTTTGATATTTAATAAGATCCTCTTGGGAAAATTATGATTCTTAATCAATTCCTTTAGGGAGGATTTTTGCAAAGGCAGCCTCCTTTGTGGAACACGGTTGATTAATTCTCTTTATAATAATTCTTGCATGGATGACCTCTCTGGTGGAGGATGTATGATTGATTCCTTTATGAGATTCATAGATGGATGTTGTCACTCATAGAGAATTTTCTGATTGAATCCCTATTGGGATTTATGGATGGAAGTTCTCCCTCATGGAGAATATCATGATTAGTTCCCTTGGGGGGTAATTCCTGGACAGACATTCTCACTCATAGAGAATGTCTTGATTGAGTCCTTTATGGGGTGATTCCTGAGAGGGAGTTCTCCCTCTGTAATTTGGAAATTTAGTAAAGATTGGTTCCTGTGCTGGTGCTCATATTGGAGCAATTGAGTTCATCTCACTTCTGGAGACTTTGTGAATTTTGAATGCATTCTTTTGGTTCACCTTACTTCTGGAGATGTTCCTTCATGTTGAAAGAAGTGATTTATCTTGCTTCTGGAGATATTCCTTCATGTTGAAGGGAGTAATATATATCATTTATCTCACTTCTGGAGATGTTCCTCATGAGATGAGGAAATTGATTTGTATTGCATTCCTTGGTAGGAAGCTCTAAGAGGATTTCTTCCTCTTATGTTAATTTTGAGTGTAAGATTCTAGATTACGAATCATAATGTAATAGCTTCAAAGTTTGCACTTTCTAAAGCAAAGTAAGTAGGACAACTTTATTTCGAGAGAATATATCATTTTCAAGAGAAATCCGAACACAATCATATATCAAGAGAAATACACTGGAAGAGAATGTCTTCATTTCAAGGAGAGGCTTAACAATTATGCCATATAGATAGAGTAGCTTCAATAAAGATAATTCATTCCTTCATAAAGGAGTGTACCACAAATTTATAAGATACCAGATAGATAACAAGTTTTCTTCAAAGATTACTAGGTAGTAAATTCATGCTCTAATAATTTAAAAAATCCGGAATAGCCCATCCCAAGTAGGAAATAATTGAAGTTTATTATTAGCTCTTTTACACTTCAGTATGAGTTCTAAAAATAGTTCTATAAGCTCATAGGATGCTAGGCAGTCTCTTTGTCTAATCACTTTTTTTTCCTTCTACTCTTTCTTTTAACCCTTGTAGAATAATCTGATAAGATATTTCTACTTGCCAATAAGTCTCAAATCAACATACAATATTTCTCTAGAGGAAAATGATAGTTTCATGACAAGCAATTCCTGTCAAGATCTTGGACCTTACCCATTTGGTCAAATAATCCACTGCTATATTTATGCCTTGGTGAATATGCTTTTTTAGGAAATAAGCATTGATAGTAGAGGTATAATCATCTTGAAGATTAAATCTTGATGTTCTTAGAGAGGGTTTGAGAGCTTCATTTTTATTTTAATAGGAATTCTCCTATATGGATGTCACTAGATAGGAAATTCATTTTGGCAATCACTATCTTTCTAAGAAAATCTTCCTAAGAGTTACCTATTCCAGGTATTTTAAAGATATGTCTTGGTAATGAAATTTGTTCAAGATGGGAATAAGAATTAGTCTGCATATTTTGCTTCTTCATTCTCCTTAATGTGCTTATGAAATTTCTTTCTTTTTTAAATTGTCCTGATTCGAAGTGTGGACTGACATTTTCTGGTTTAAAGAGTGTTATTCTCAAGTTGCATATCCGTTCCTCAACTGTCACCCAGATTGTTTTGCCTCTAAAATCCATAAGCACTTGGTCATAACTATAGAAGATTTTTATCCTTGCCCCCCTTAAAAAGAGTTTGAAGAATGACAATGATTTCAAACTAAGTGAATCGATGTTAGCTGAGTTATTCCTATCTTCATTAAAAATTATATTCTAAGAAGTAAATTCTCGATCGGTCTTTATCATACGGGAAACTAACTTGCCAAAATCATTTTACCATTGCTAAACTCGTTAGTAAATAAGTTAATAATCTCTGAAATGTAAGATAATAGCCCTTCTGATGCTTGATATGTAGAATAACCCATGTAGAGAGATTAAGAATTTGAGTGATAAAGAATCCAGTGTAGGTGATCTATCTTGGGGTAGAATCTTTGTAGATGCAATAGAGATCTCTTCTAAAAAACAAGTTGAGCTCTTCTGACTTGATGATATTGCTTGAATTAATCAAAAGAGTATATCTCTTCACTCAGTACCCATTAATCACAGTGGTTACCAGCATGGCATCTACGTGAGGAGTCTCTGAATGAATAACCCATATAGGAATTTCTTTTCCTCAATGGGAGGATTTTCCTTAGTCACCAGATGAATAACTCCACTCATATTGGTGTCGGGCGGAAGTGCTAGCTGCTTATCCTTCTTAGGCCTTGCAACTCCTGTATTCTTGTTATATGAGGACTATCCAGGAGGGATGTTCTCCTGCTTCAAAAAGCTTCTCAAGAGGACTGTCGAATCAATCTCTCATTTTTTAGCATTAACTAGCAGCATTTGTTCATACCATGATCAACTGACTGGTGAAAGTAGCAATACTTTATCTAATTTTGATTTTAGAATCAGAGAGCAAATCCTTTAGTCACTGAACATACTTTATATACTTGATTGATGTCAAAACCTCCTTTTTAGTAGCATTTAAGGTTATTATGTCCTTCTTCCGTGGGAGAAAAGGGGTCTTCTAGAAGGCCTTGTGGGAGGTTTAATGGGGAGAGTGTGAATACCTCTCTTGGCCCCTTTAGCGGGGTATCATTCTTTAAAAGTTCTTCCCATTGATAATAATATAAGAAAAATATGCATATCCTTAAAATAAAATTTCATATTTATCAATGTGAGAAATTATATAAAAATATTTGCTCATATATGCAAATAGACAATACGCAATATAATTTTCAAAAATGTAATTTAGGACATATAATAATAAAAATGTCATGCCATATAATTTAACATTTGCAAAGGAAGAAAATTTATCCTGGTATCCTATACGGGATTTGACAACTTATGCAAGTTATGGCAAATAAAAAATTTATTATTTTAAGATGCAACACTACATGCCTTACTGGTGATCACATCATTGAGGACTTGAATATGAGTTTTCTCATTACATAGAAAGTCTCAGGTGTCAGGATGTTGCCTTAGAGGTTAGGCGAAATCAACATAGGCAAGTTCTGACCAGGAAAGACCTCTCTCCTGAGTGAGGGTATGAAGTTGGGTCTTTTCTTATGTAGGGAGATATTCATGCTTTATGCAAATGGATTAAGACATGTATCATCATAAAATGATTATTAAAATATATTGATTCAAGATATTTAATAAAGAAAACTTATCTGACAAGGCTGTAATCAGCCTTGAAGACTTTTCATAAGGTTTTAGATCCAAATAGACATGCCCATATAGAATAAGAGAATAATATGTCTTCCATTGCTTTTGAACGGAGTAGGATGCATAAATAGATTCCTTAGCCTCTGATATAGAAAAAATAGTAATTCTCAATTTCCAGAATGACATTAGTGCTTGGGAGAGTTCTGGCCTTCCTGCCTGGAAAATAGACGATTAGGGGAAATAATTCTGCCTTGTAAGGATGCATTGTTAGTATTCTTTCCCTTGGGTGAGTTAGTAGTTTCTCAATATATATTTCCAAAGGAGTAAATTTTTCTCTTCACTTCTCTTATTGATGAGGAATACTTTCTTTATGTTGACGATGAAGATTCCCTTGAAGAACAAGGTGAGTCCTACTGACTTGATTCAAAATATCATACAACTCTTCAATTCATTGGTGATCTTCAAATTTGATGATTCATTATAGAATAATTCTTCTTTAAGGTTGTAGTAGATAAGAAGATACTTTTAGAAAAATATATTATCAGTCTCACATTCTTTAGATGTCTTATCTTTTAAATTACTGATAGAGATTTTCTTCTTAGGAAAATCCTTACTAAAGGATACCATGCAAGATAAAATTCATGCTTTATACAAATAAATTAAAATCATGCATTATCATTGTACAATTACTAAAGAATCTTAATTAGAGAAATTATAAAAGGAAAAACTTATCTGGTAGGCTGTATTTAGCCTATGAGGCTTCTTGTAATCATTTAAAAACCATATGCATATGACCAAAGATAGTCGAAGAATACAATCCTCCATTCGAGTTTCTAAGATTTTGATTCCTTAAGAGGTGTAGGCATTATATCCAGCTGAGGAGCCTTTCCAGTTGATAATTTCCTATGGAGGAAATTTTGCTAATAGGCATTTCCTTTAAGAAGATTTTTCCCTTGTATAGGAGTTCTGATACCGTTTCCCTTCGTGCTTAGAGCTCCATGTAGAATAAAGCTTTAAAAAAGAATAACTGGGTAGGATTCTTGGGTAGAGGCTTCTTGGCAGGAATCTTTCCTAATTGTTCGTCTTAGTAAGGGAGTCCGCTTGACATCACCTACTTTGAGGTACGTAGAGGTGCATAAGGCTTTTTTTTTATCCAGTGTCCTCATTCTTTATAACTGCCTCAATATCTCAAGATTCTTCCCAGTGAGGAATCTCCAGAGCCTCCATATTGAATCAAGCCATATAGTCATGTAGGATTTCATCTTTACTTGGGAATTTCACTAGGATGCCTGAGATAGACCTTCGAGTGTCTGTAGAATTCAACAGCTGCTTGAGGCTTCAAAACATAATCTTTAGGGTTAGTTATCCCATCATAAATATATTAGGTATGGACTCCTCTCGAAATGCCTCAAAGGAGGGTGATTGGGGATTCATCGTATGATCAAATGACCTTCTCCGGCTGGTCTTTTAATTTTTCACTCAAGAAATTCTTCAAATTTCTCTCCTAACTCACTGAGGTGTGATGAAGGTTGAAAGACAGTTTTCTCTTTTGGGAAATCCTGACTGAGAATGCCTATGTAGGATTTCCAAGTGGCTCTTAGGGTGTTTGTATTTATGGGAACAAAAACACTTTCTGATTTTTCTACTTGTAGAATAAGTTGTGGCCTCTTCATTTTTATCTTTGTTTCTCTCCAGAAAGCAACCGTAATTGTTGTTCCTGCTTAAGATCCTCTGAACGACACTTGTCATTTTCTTCCCAGATAGGTGAGCTCATCAAGTTCTAGGGCTAGTCTCTCCTATTTCCTCACCAACTTGAATTGGTAGTCTCCTGAGCTTAACACGAGGTGTCTCTATATAGGAATTTCCTGACTAGGCTTTTCCTTACTCTATCCTCTAGAAAGTCTCAGCCAAATAATCCACTTTTTTCATTAATTTCTCTAAGAATTCAATCACTATTTATTACTATCCAGAATCCATATTAGAGAACTTTGTCACTTTTTCATTTCCCTATCGGCTTATCCCTTTTCTAGTGGATGCACATGATTCCATCATCATAGAAATTGCAAATTCTCTCCAAAAATAAGAAATCACAACAGTAGCAACAATAATAACAGTAACCCAATATTCCTTGAACAACACACAACAAAGGTAGGCTCAAACTCATTACCATCACTACATTATTTTCTTTGATTTTTAACAGAAAGAATATAAAAATCAAGGGAAAACACAAAGCCAACAATTTTTCACTTGTAAATGAAGAATATATATGATGTAAGAAATTTTGATGGAAAAGGATAACCTTTCAAGCATCAAAGATCATCCTTTCCCATAGACGACGCCATTTTGATGGTTCATTTTCCTTTGACTTAACTACAGTTCTAACATGCATTCTTAATGGATTTCTGTAAGATAAAAAAACCTTGGTAAAGGAGGGCTTTGATTGCCCAAAGCCTCCAATGGTTAAGTAAGATTCTGTCCTAGAGGGATTACTCAAACAGGAAAAATACTAACATCAGGGGATGATGTTATTTGTAATTGATTTTGTATAAAAATGGTGGTAGAACCCAAAAAAAAAAGAAGAAAAGAAGAATTGGAGAAGAAAAAATCTGACCTGAAGCCTTTGGATCATGAAGCTTTATATAGCCTTGGTGGGTGGAAAGTTGGCGGAGAGAGGAGGAAGCTGATTGGTGGAGAGTACTGACTGCACAATAATTTTGCAGGTGCACTCGAGTGGCTTTTTCGAAAATCAGGTACATCAAAGGCTGATGGGAGGCGCATTTATTATTTGGCAAGGGGAAAAGTGCTTCTCAAGAAATTTTCGGAGTAGGACTTCCCAAGTAAGAATTTTCCCACGTAGGTCTTATTCTGATTCTCCTGAGTAGCTACTGACGGGAATTCTTGCTCAAGCGTCTCTATGTGGGGTATTTCCTGCATAGAATTCCTACATTGGAATTGGCTTTCTTGAGAGGAATGCTCCTTTTGGGTATCAGAACATGGTGTCCTTAGTAGAAGATTCCACCTCGTGGTGTTGAATTTTGACTTGACTCTGAAGGTTGAAAAGTCAAATAGTCCAAAGTGGTCTGATGTGGCAAAGAAGATATAATTCCTTTTCACATGTCAAGCCCTCACTGGAGGTGTATTTTTTGGATATCATCAATAATGGTTGTTAGTAGTCAACTTATTTTTTAGCTTTATTTTCCATAAAGTCAACTTAACTTTTTTAATTATCCTAATGCCAACTTGATAATTTTTTCTTTTATGATAAATACAAGTTGCTCGAATAAGAGCTTTCAAAATACTTTTAAAATGTAAAAAAAATATCCAACTGTAAAATTTACAATTAATTTTAAGATTTTGAGATTCCTTTGTTTTACTTTATTTTTATAGTTTTTATCACAATAAGATAAAAGTATATTTTATAATTTAGCGATGATTATTAATAAAATACACTTTTCGATGGTTATTAATAAAATATATTTTACTTCATAAAATAGAAAATAACAGTATAAGGTCATCTCCAATTCAAAACTTTAAATACAATAAATTTTACTTCAAAATATATCAGCAACAATAAATTTACTTCAATTCATTACTTCATTTTCAACTCTAAAAAGAATATTTTCCCTATATTTCTATCTACTACTAATATTATATTATTTATACATTTTACATATTACACCCATATTTTATTCAATACTTAACATATACATCCATAAATTTATTTATAATAAAATTTATTATTTGAATATATTTAAAAAAATAATATATTAATAAAATAAATAATATTTTTAATAATAAATATTATAAACATATCACATATTTTTAAAATTAAATAATTTTATATATTTAGTGACAATATTAATATTATTTATGTAAAAATAATAATAATTAAATCAAATTTATATGCATTTGTTAATAATATGATAAATATAATATAAATTTGGAAAAAAATTTAAAAAATTATTTTGACTATATTGAAACACATGATAAAAAATGATTATTATTGAAATTTATAAAAAAAAAAAGTACAAATGCATAAAGGTAAAATGGGTTGCATATATGCAACAAAACAATGAAATTATGTAAAATGCAGCATAATTTAACACTGTATTGGAGGAACCAACCAGCGGCATTTTAACTTTTTACCGTTGGGTTGGAGATGGCCTAAAGCATTTTAATCTACTACAATATTATCTTCAAAGTTATAAAATTTAAATTTATAATTTTTACTAGTATTTTATTTATTAAATATCTCATATATTTTTTATTGATTAAAAATTTATTATGCACAATTTTTACTATATTTTTGTATTAATTAAATATTTAATGCACAAATAAGATATATCATAGTTTTTATAATTATATATATTTTAACTATTATAAGTCTATTAGAAATAGATGATTGACATTTTAATGATATAAAAAACATATAATTTTAAAAAAAAATTGAAGCAATAATTTTTAAATTTTTATAAGTTTAGTTGAATTATTTTAGAGTGTATTTGATTTGAAATTTAAGATTTCAAATAACATATAGTTATATGTTATTTTAAATTTTTACTAAATGAGCTATTAAATCTTTTGTGAATTTATTTTAAATTCTCATAGATACAAATCCATGTAGTTTTCAAACAAAAAATTTAATTGAAATCCAAATCCATATTCAAATCATTTGCATTCAAACACAACATTAGTAATTATATAGATTTAATTGTTAATAATAAAAATTATAAAAATTAAATAAAAAATTTTAAAATTATAAGAAATAAGTTAGATATTTTTAAACTATCAAATTTTCAATAAAAATTTAATGCGTTAGAAATTGAAAGTAGAGAAATACAAACTGTACAAAATTTAGTAAAAAAGTATAATGTAAAAATAAAGGGATGAAGATGCGTTTTGCCCATTTACTATAGATTTTTTCTTAAAATTTTTTTTAGAGATGCGCGTAACGTCACTTTTATTGTTCAGCGTGAACTTGCCAGGCAGGAACTTGGAACTACTCCATGTGTTGCCTGTAGCTATCGCAAAACCTATAGCTACTGTTCAAAAAAAAAACGTGCAAATAACTAATGTTCAAAAAAAAAAAAAAAAAAACTGCAAATAACTTGATGGAATTTGCCTCATTTTTTTTCTTACCAAAGTTCATAGGAAGACGTTGGTCTCGAACAGTCCACCGGGAACTCATCTATATATATATATATAAAGACGAAAACGGATGTTACTGTTCATTCGCGATATTAAATGGCCCCTCGATTTTACTTCTAATTTCAAAATTGCCACCGGATCCTTCCTCCTTTTGCTGATCGTTTCTGCCCTTAAATTTCAGCCAAATCACGCCTTTGCCACTCTCTTTTTCTTTGGCAAACAGTGTGCAGTAGCCAATGAAGAAAACGACGCCGTTTTGGTAAAAAGACCTTCGCCTCCCTGTTTGTCTTAGATAACGTCCACTTTTGCGCCTGGGTTTTTCGTCATTTTCTTGCACTTTCATTTTAGAAACCCTAATTCATCTCATTTTTCTTCTTTAGCCGCCCTCTCACTTTGTTCTCCTTCACCGCTTCTCTCATTTCTTTTTCTCAACTCTCGCCTTTTTTCTCTGCATGCTCTCCGATGTATCTATTGCAGTTTCGGTGATCCTTTCTTTTCCCCTCACAAGCTTGCTGCCCATAGCAATGCCACGTTCACTATTTTATATATCAATCTTTATTCATAAATGTTGTGATTATTAGATAAATGGAACTATCATTATTTCCTTTTGTATTTAGGTATTTGTGAGGCTCTTGAATTAAGGTATGGAGGATCAGACTACCTTGGAAAGGGTGTCTCCAAGGTGAATTGTTTTTATTATTGTTTCCGTAGATTTTTTTTTTTTGAAGAAGTGATTTCTGATACAGGGTTTGCTTTATTTTGTGTATTTTAGGCTGTTGCAAATATTAACTCAATCATTGGCCCTGCTTTGGTTGGCAAGGTTAGTTGTTTTTTGCTTCATTTTTCATGAATTGTGTAAACAGAGACTTAATGTTGAATTAAATTACATCTCGCTTTGTTTATCTGAGCTGCAATTTTTATTTCCTTTGATTGTTTTTTGAAGGACCCAACTGACTAGACTGGTATCCATAACTTTATAGTTCAGCAGTTGGATGGAACTATAAATGAGTGGGGTTGGCTCAAACAAAAGGTGTAAGCTTAATTAAATGCTTTTTTGTTCACCTAGTTGTATTGTTGGGAAGCTTATTCACTGTGACAATGTGTGCAGATTATCTGATTGCGAAAATGGAAGTTATCTCATATTATATAGTTTATTAATGTTTAAGTCATTGATTTTTATAATAATTAAAAAATTTTAATTAAATTTATATGAGGATATAATTAATAATAACAATTTTATTATATTAAATAGGTTTTATCCATGTTTAATTTCATTATATTAAACAGGTTTCATTTAGGCACATTTGGCACCTCAAAGCCTTATCAAATTTGATTTCTCAAAGTATATTATCGTCAGGTGTTTTGTTTTTGGTGGATGTGTATAACTTTTGTTGTTTTCTCTTTTTGTGGCTTTTAGATTTTATGGTCAAATTTCCAGGATTTTATTCCATCATAAATTTGTTTTTTTTTTGGTTCGGTCAAATGCTATTTATGAATTTATGTAGTTGTATTCCAGCAAAAATTTTGATCTAATTTTTTTTTTGTTCGGTCAAGTGCTATTTATGGATTTATGTAGTTTTAGTTGTTGTGACTTTTTATGCATAGTGTTCTTATGTTTTTGGTCCTTTAATTGTAATTTAATCATGATCAACATCTTAAAGTCTTATAACTGCTTATGTTTTTGTTCCTTTAATTGTGTTTGTTTCTTAATTTGTTCTTTTTGTTAACCTTTAGCAGCTAGCTACACATGTCGTTACATTTGGAATTCTCACTGTTGCTATCATGAATTTTCTTGATTTTTTAAGTTTAATTTAATTTAGTTTTGGTCAATTTTGACATAAGAGTTCATGGTCTGATCATGTGAGCTAGAGTGAGCTTATTAGTTTTTTTTTAATTTTTATTTTATGTGTGTGGTTTTACTGGAAAATAGTAAAACAAAGCATCCAAAATTTCTATATGAAGTTCAATACCAAATACAGTATTAGTTTAACTCCTGAATTAGTAATGCGTAGTTAGGTATGTCCTATGTTGAATGTAAATCCACTGCATGATGAAAATCAAGGATTGAGGAATTTGTTAACACATAGATGGAATGTTCTGAAAGTGTGTTTCTGTGACTTATCTTCTGCAGAATTATCTTTTTCCTCCCTAATATTGAAGCACATTTTCAATTATTTCACAGTACTCCAGATCTATGTGCAATGCAGCTGGACAAATCTGATGATCTTCATTCTGTTGGATTAGTCCTATATGACGTCGTCGGGGTAATTTTACTTTTTCTCTATGGATATGATGAAATTTAAATTGGTCATACATATATGGCAGTATGAGGCTTTTGCCTACCAATTAATAATTCAGTGCATATACAGTTGAGAATGATTGAGATAGCTTTAGATATTCTTTCTCTTGCAAAGAAATTTGGTTTTAGGCGGAGTCCAGCTTAAGTGCAAGGAAGATTGTCATAGAGGTTTGTGATGCCATAGTAAATAGAGGGGGACGCCCAGCAGGTGTGGGAATAGTTAGGATTCTGCAGAAGATGGAAGAGGATTCAAAAGGTGCTATATTTAGAAAGAGAACAGTGGTGGCTATGGATGGTGGGCAATACGAGCACTACCTGCAGTATAGAAAATACTTACAAGATGCTGTCACGGAGCTTCTGGGATTAGAAATTTCGAAGAATATAGTCATAGAACATTCAAAAGATGGATCTAGCATTGGAGCTGCTCTCCTGGCTGCTACAAATTCAATGTATGATCATGATTTCTAGATTAGTCAAATGATCGCCACGAAACCCTTTTTCCTCCGTGTGTAATTAATCATTGATCAAAGTGATGTAGTTGCTTTGGTTTCTGTTCTGCAGTAAAACTTGCCATTTAGTTCAAATAAGGAGGAGAATGAGGTTGTATGGATCTAGGCGCTGAATTGTAATTGAACAGCACTTGTAGAACATTGTAACATTATTTCATAGTTCAAATGTAAATGGTGCAATTTTTATTTTTATTTTTGGTGTTACGTTTCAAGCAGAAAGGAGCATATAAATAATTATTGTGATAATTCATGTCAGTTTTCTTTTCTAATGAAGTGGTTCTGCTCCTATGAGCGAGTGCCTTTTTTGGTACGAAAAGAATAATATTTTTCATAATCCTATTCAGAGATTTATTGAAGAACTAATAGCAAATTCATTAGTAAGGATAAGAACGTATTAATATTGTTTTTAAAGTATGCTCTTCTCCCTCCATCTCAAAAAAATAATTCTTTTATATTTATCTCAAATTATAAATTACTATTTTTATATAAAATTAATTTTTTTAGTAATTTTTAAAATATTTAGTTTCATTTCAACTATTTGTCAAAGCTTTTAGAAATGAAGATTGTAGCCTTAAAAAAATTTAAAAAGTCAGTTTCAACTTTTACAATTTAGGAACTCTCTTTAATTTCCTTTTATTTTTTTTTTTAAAATTGTATGCATAAACGAGTCATATGACTTAAATTTCGATGAACTGCATAAAAGAGAGTAATCTTTCCTTTTAAATCGACAATGATAGAAATTGAATTCTACACCTCATAATGCTCTTTAAAAAAAGTTACTATTTAATTACTTTTTCACCGACAATATATTAATTATATTTTAATTCAATCGAGATATTATAAGTAAATAGAGTGCATATTGGATGCATATAATACCGATGTGAGACTGGTCAAATTATATATGAATTATTTAATATTTTTTTGAAATCTAAATAGTGCTCGCAGCAATAGCTACGTACATGAATTGTGTCTAAACTGTACATATAGATTGATCACACAAGAATAGAAAAAGTAAAACACATCAACGGTAAGTCGATTTTGAAATGTTTTGAGATTTTCCGCTGTGAAGCGTGGATAAATTTTCTTATATTATATAAAAATAAAAGTCTAAATGCACGGACGGTTAGTGAAATTTGAGATTGACAACGTTAGAATGAAAAAGATTTTATGAAAAGTTCAAAAACTTATAATATGAATTAATGGAATATATTTACATTATTAACATAATTTTTTATATACCCAATTTAAGTAAATTGTTGTTCAGCATGAATTAAATTTTCTTTTATAATAGAATACCAGTAGATTAATTCTTAAAATTAGCCATTTCCTATAGGAAAAAGATATATGCCGCTATTGGCAATTGTTACTGTCCTTTCTTGTATGGAAAAAGATAAGTATGCTATTGTGCGTCGTTATTCGCGCCACTTTTGTTAAAATGTACTTTTGTTTTATTTTTATTTTATTATTAAATTTATTTTATGGTAGATATTTAAATTCTTATATGACAAATTTATTCGTGTATAATTTATGTTTCAGATTTAAAAAATTAAAATTTTATAGGCTACGGATATTTAAATTTTTATACGATATGTTCACCTATGTGTAATTTAAATTTTAGATTTAAAAAAAAATTATAAATTATAGATATTTAAATTTTTACACGACGAATTCATACGTATGAAACTTAAGTTTTAAATTAAAAAATAAAAAAATAAAATTTTAAAAAAATAAAAATTCAAAAAAATTACAAAAAGAGCAAAATTGACATTTCAGCTACTCACAACGTCACTGTAGACGTCCCTCGAGTAGCTGACGCCTATCATAGTCTTTCTTATATTCCTGCTATACGGGAGATGCAGCCAATTTCTTTGACGAAGAAAGTTTGAATTTTGGTTGGTTGTTTTTTCTTTTGAACAACTAAAACATAATGCATTAAATAAACAAGTTTACATCGTAAACTCACATTAAAAAACCATAACACAGAACCCAACCATTAAACCCAATAAATTTTGACAAATAAAGAAGCCGTTTACAGTAATTTCCTAACTTGGGTGATGAAACCCTGGAAAACACCATTGTTGAAGCACCTAATTCTACCAGATCTGGTAGATTCAAGAAGATGAAGAAGAATCCACAGCCAAACTTGTGATTGCTTTGTTATTCAATGGTCAAGCTCGATTGATAGAACCACAAGAAGAGTTAGTTGTTGATTGAAACGAAGTAGGTGAACCTAGAGTTTTCAAAAAAAAAATATCAAAACAATAGTTGACCATATCATTTTTGTTTGTCAAACACTCAACAACCACTTTAATTTTTATAATTTTATCTCCTTTATTAAGCAGAGTAGCCAAACCAGCAACTCTGCAATGCATTGGCAACATATTTATACAAGAAATAGCACCCAACAAACCAACCTTGTAGCAATGAATCCTACAACTGTTCGACACATCTCAGAATGCTTCATTAAACCTCCATTCATGCCGGAAGAAGCAAATCATCCTTATTATCTGTCCCCATGGGATCTTGCTATGCTGTCTGTCCACTACATCCAAAAGGGTCTTCTCTTTGCCAAACCACCGGCTGTTGACAATCAACACGACTTCAACATCATGGATCTCTTGGACAAGCTCAGGCACTCACTTGCTCTTACACTGGTCCATTTCTACCCTCTGGCTGGCCGCCTTGCAACATCCAAGAATGAAGATCCAGCTTCATATGTTGTCTATGTGGATTGCATTAACAGTCCAGGAGCAAAATTTGTCCACGCTGCTGTTGACATGACTGTATCCGATATTCTTTCGCCTACTTATGTACCGTTGGTTGTCCAGTCTTTCTTTGATCACGATAGAGCTCTAAATCATGATGGCCATTTCAGGTCTTTGCTGACAATTCAGGTGACAGATCTAGTTGATGGTGTCTTTATTGGGTGTTCTTTGAATCATGCTATTGGTGATGGATCCTCTTTTTGGCAATTCTTGAATTCGTTTTCTGAAAATTTTCAGTCACAAGGAGATGATATCAAAATCTCACGCCCCCCTGTTCTTAACCGCTGGTTTCCTGATGGTTATGGTCCAATAATCAATCTTCCATTCACTCACCCGAGACAGTTTTTAGTCCCTTTTGAAGCACCTCTGCTTAAAGAAAGAATGTTCCACTTCTCATCAGAATCCATTGCCAAGCTCAAAGCAAAAGCAAATTCGGAGTACAACACCAACAAGATATCATCTTTCCAGACTCTGTCTGCATTTGTGTGGAGGTGTATAACCCGTACCCGTCATCTACCACATGATCAAATAACCAGTTGTAGAGTAGCCTGCAATAACAGGTCAAGATTGAACCCACCTATATCTGAAAACTACTTTGGAAATTGCATTCATCCTCTTAGAGCTTTTACAACAGCTGGTGAACTGTTAGAACACAACCTCGGATGGGCAGCATGGAAGGTGCATCAGGCTGTGATTAGTCACAATGATGAAAAGATCCGCGGGTATCTTGAAACTTGGCTTAAATCTCCTGCTATATACCAGATTGCACAAGCGTTTGATCCTTACAGTGTGATGATGGGAAGCTCACCAAGATTTAACAAGTATGGGAGTGAGTTCGGACTGGGGAAAGCTTTGGCACTTCGTAGTGGCTATGCACATAAGTTTAGTGGGAAAGCGTCAGCCTATCCGGGACGTGAAGGTGGTGGAAGTATTGATTTAGAGGTCTGCCTTCCTCCAGATATGATGACTGCTCTTGAATCTGATAAAGAATTCATGGATTCTGTTTCTTTGTCTCCTTGATAACAATGGTTTGCTGCTCGTGGTCTGAAGATGATTGTGTCATGAGATGCATCTTTTTTTTTTATTAGAAAAATAATGAAATCTTGAGTCAACTGAGGCGCTTTGCCTCTGATTTTATTGGATGTGTTGGTGAATAGAGACTCTGAGCTGTAGACTTATTAGCATTTGTCGGACTATCTACCATTTTATGGTAAAAAAAATTATTTTCTATTTTATAATAATTTTTAAAAAAATTTCATTTTATGTATTTTTTTCTTTTTTATCAGAAAAAATTCATCTTGCCAAATCGCGAAATGGGAAGTTGACAAAAGTCAGCTTATCTATTTCGTCAGTTAAAATGGTAAAATGGTGTTTAATTTTTTTTAAAAAATTGTCATTAACAATAGCGAAATACACCTCTTACATGAAATGATCACACAACACTCAATATGCGCATACACTAATACTCATGCACACGCTGAAAATAAAAAAAATGTATAAATAATAATAATAATATATTAAATTAAAATAATAATAATAATAATGTTATAGTCATTATAATATTAAAATAAAAAAATAAAAAATAACAATTTTGCATGGTCAAACCAAAATAAATTTTACATGGTCAACCAAAATAATTTTGCATGGCAAAAATTGTGATTAGTTTTTTGTTTTTTATTTTTAATTTTAATATTATAATGATTATATTATTATTATTAAATTAATCATAATAATATTGAAAGAAACATAATAATAATAATAATATATTAAATTAAAAAATAATAATAACGTTATAATCATTATAATACTAAAATTAAAAAATTAAAAATTAACAATTTTGCATGGCCAAACCAAAACAAAATTTACATGGCCAACTAAAACAATTTTGCATGGCCAAAATTGTGGTTAGTTTTTAATTTTTAATTTTTTAATTTTTAGTTTAATATTATAATAATTATAACATTATTATTATTAAATTAATCATAATAATATTAAAAGAATAATAACAATATTAAATTAAAAAATAACAATAATGTTATAATCATTATAATATTAAAATAAAAATTAACAAATTTGCATGGCCAACCAAAATAATTTTGCATGGTAAAAATTGTGATTAGTTTTTAATTTTATAATGATTATAACATTATTATTATTATTATTATTATTATTATTATTGAGCCATCTCAATTTTTTTATGTCCACATAAATATAATAATAATAATAATAATAATAATAATTTTAATAATATTAATAATAATTGACACAATTGAGTGATGAACATAATAATAATAATAATAATAATAATAATAAATGGCTTTACATGCAACCTATTTCTCTTGAATTGAGGAATGATTTGGGCAAATTATTCTAATAATTGTGCCGCGCATAGAAGGAATTTTTTTTTAATTAACTTGTCCATTTCTCTAGTTGGAATGGATATAACTGACGAAATGAATATTTTAAAAATATCATAAATTGAGAAAATATTTTAAAATTTACCATAAAAAAAATATTTTTAAAATTAAATGGAAAATAATTTTTTTCTTACCATAAATTGTAAATTGGTAAATAGCCCCATTTGTTGCCTCTGTTTTTACTTTCTACTTATTCAACCCCACAGGATTATCTGGTCTGGTCCCCATCTTTTGAGTTTTGAGTTTTGAGTCTTTTGACAACCTAGAATGCTGCAACGAAGAGTTCTTCGCCTCACAATTTTGTAGCTTCAAGGCCCATCAACACCAGCCTTTTTACTGGATAGTCAGCCGATGGTGTCGCTGTCAGTCATAATCTTTCATGTTCCAAGATTGCAACTTCACTTTGGTGCCAAATAAAACATCCTGACTAGCTGAAGAAGGCAAATCGCTGGAAAAAAAAAAAATACACTGCACCATTTCCAAAATTATAAGTCTTCTTTTAAATTTCACAAACATTACAAAAACATGGTTATTGCATACTAAATTAATATGGTATTGTTTCTAATATATTCTTCAATTAATATTGTGTAACTTATATTATTTTACCGAAATTAATTGGTTTAGATAGCAGTACATATTAATTAAGAGTTATTAGTAAATTAATTATTAAATTACTTATAAAAAACCCCTTTTTTCTGAAGAAAATTTCATGTGATGGCCACTTTGATCACTTTTATATCATTCATAATCTAACCCCTTTCTTTCTTTCAGTTTTTCAGTTTTTCTTTTTTTTGCTATGTGTTTTCATTTTCTAAAATCCGCATTTTCTGTCTTTTTTTTACAATTTTTTTACGTATTTATTATTTTTGAAATCATTTTTAATTGAAGTTAATTGTATGTATTTATTTAATTTATACATTTTAAATCTGTTTTATTTTATATTTTAAATAATAATTTTTTGAATTTTGAAATTTACTATTATTAATAATATAAAAATTAATCTAATTAAACTAAAAATTATCCATAGTCTTCAATAATCATTTTTTTCATAATTATTTAAAATTTAGAAATTAAACTAATTAAACTAAAAATTACCCGTAGTATTTAATAAATATTTTTTCAATAAAAATAATAAAAAAATTATGAAATATATCAAATAAATTATTATTTTTATTATTGATACTGATAAAAGTAAAAATTCTATTTATGGCCTTAATTTTATTATTAATAATGAAAAAAGCGAAAAAACAACAAAAATCAACAAACATTTACAAAAGTTAACAAACATCAACAACTGCAATTTTTTGTTACTTTTGGTTGATTTTATTGTTTTTGTTATTTTAGTTATTGTTTTCAATTGCTTTAGTTATTTTAGTTGTTATTTTCAATTGTTTTTATTTTTCTGTTTATTTATATTTGTTGATTTTTATTAAAAATAAAAATAATAATAAAAGACAATAAAAAACTATGAAATATATCAAAAAAATATTATTTTTATTATTAATACTAATAAAAGTAATAATTTTATTTATGAAATTAATTTTATTATTAATAATGAAAAAATAATTTAAAAAATAATAAAATTCAACAATTGTAAAATTTTGTTGATTTTTGTTATTTTATTATTTCAATTGTTGTTTTTTGTTGTTTTCGTTTGTTAATTTTTTATTTTTTTATTTTTCAGTTTTTTTTAGTTGATGTAACAAATACATTATAATGATCGTAAAAATATTACATATTATATATTGATAACTAATAAACATCAAATAATTTTTTTTAAAAAAATTTTAGACATTTTAATAAACAAATTAAAGTAAAAAAAATTATTCTTTAAGAATAAAAGGAGAAAATTTTGTTTATTTATTGTTGTTAGAACAATTAAAAATATTTATTGCTTAGTGTATCAACAATTGAAGATGTTTAGTTTATAATTATTTATTTGAAAAAAAAAATTTAAGAGGAAAAAATGTTGAACAAACAAAGAAAATGGTGAAAATATAATGAAGATGGTATCTTAAAAAAACATACAGTAAAAAAAGTTGAGAAAAAAGATAAAAACAGTAAAAAAATATTGAGAAAAAAATATAAAAATAATATCA